>ML345506.1:0-74799 GCA_005239505.1 Nicotiana paniculata
TTGATAAAATAAATTAATATTTATAAATATAATGTCATAACATTATTCAAATGTTTGACAAAAATAATCTAGCAATTCTAACTAAAAAATGAACAACATGCAATGTGAGGCAATACTACTAAAACAAGTAAATTGAAACCATGAATATAACACAATTTTAAAATTAAAAAAAAAATAGTTTAACATGTGTCGAATTCCAACATAATAATAGTAAGTTCCACTACAACTTAATATTACGAAATATGATAAGTTTATAATCACATTCAATAACGAAATTTCACTTTAAATGCATTATTCATTATATATTAAGTTTGTTAATGCTCATTATTTCTAATATTAGGTGTAATTTCAAAAAATAGAACAATAAAATAAATAAAAAATAAAATATAAGAAATTACGTGGAACCACAAGAAGTAATGGTAGAGAAATAAAACATAAATAATGTACAAAGAAAAATATATTTTAAAAATTCAAAAGAAATTAAAAGTAAAAATAAAATTAAAAATTAAAATAATAGAAATAAAAAGTTATAAAGAAAATAAATTTAAATAAAAACAAAAGGGAAAGAAACTAAAAAAAGCAACCTTGTAATTACACATGGTAATTACCACCAATTTTGATTTCCCCCTTGAAAATTGGAGAGTGTAATTACACCCCTCCAATTACACCCAATTACATGTTGATCAAGTAATTACTTGGCCAAACAAACATGCTAAATTGTATAATTACACCAATTACATTCTAATCCATTTCCAAGGTGGCTTTCCAAAATGCTCTAAATTCCTTTATTATGATTTATCCCCCAATTATATCGAATCATAATACATTTTTCAACAATGAAAAATACACATTACTATATTATTGTATAAAACTAGAATTTCATGTCCTTTCTATTCGTTTAACTTGTTTTTAAATTTCAAAACATCATGTTTAGGTCATTTTGGGTGTGCTTTTCCATCTTTCGAAGAGAAAAAAACTTGGTAAAACCGATGATTGTTTAGGTCATTTTTGACTTGCAAAAGAATTTCGACAACGATTATTTGAATTTACATGGTTGTTGACTTCGAATTTAAAAGCAGGGGTGTTTACCCTAAAATTTGGATAATAATTAAACTTATATTGCGGTTTTAAGGATATGTGATTTCACCAAATACCAATTGATAAATGAGAATGTAAATGACAGAATTGAACTGTAAAATAATCAAACCAGTGCGTGAGCTGAACCTCGACCTCGAATTAGAGTACTCTCGAGGTGATAATAGTATAATAACAATAAAGATAAAGTAATTCTGATGAACAGTAAGATAGGAAGAAAGAATTGTATAGCGTTTTCTCAATGGATAATAATGATTACAAATGACTAGAATTCCTCTTTATATAGTAGAGGAATCCTAATTATGGTATACTTTTAATTACAGAAGGGAATCATATAAACAGCTAATTAACCGCTTCTGATTTGATCTGTTTCGAGATTCATGCCACGATCCTCGACCAGTCACGGATATCTCGCTCTTTCTGTTACTAAGCTATCCCCGATGTTACTCGAAGTCTATCTCCCCTGGCTTCGATTGATAAAGACTTTGATCTCAAACTCAGTGCCTCAGCTCTTCGATGCAATGTCCTGTTATCGAATAAATAGTGAATTCGGGCAGCTCCGGTTTCTATCGTATACAGATAGTCCCCTCGTTTCTTGAAATATAATGATAAGAAATGAATTTAGCCTTCAATTTTTTCCTGACCTCGATAGACAATGACGTCATCATCATGACATAAGCGATAGAAGTGACTGAAATGTCCCGTGGGTTGAGTCCCCCAAATCATTAAAGAGCGTCAGTTGGTTGTCGGCCACTAGTGCCGTCGAATCGTCACCGTAAATCCATAGATAGTGCTTCATCTCGTTGAATCACACTTTACTTTCATCTTCTTCTGCTCTTTTAAACTTTCATCTCTCTCTATCTCTTCTCTTTCATTACTCCTTAGGTCATCTCCGCTAGTTTTGAACCACCAAAACTTTCTACCTTCCTCTTTCTTCAACCTATATAATGACGAAAACAACCAAAACTGTTCCACAAAAGGAAAAATCTTCCTCTTCTTCTTCATGGTCGGTCGATGATAAAACGCCGGCATAACCGCTCCTTGGGGAGTATGTTCCCGGCCCATGTGTTCTTAAATATGACTTTAAAACCGAGAATCCTCCATCGATCCCTAGCCAATGTGAGCACGTATCGAGGTATATCTGCTCGATAACTGTGGGATATCTCGAGATTATCAAAAGGGATTGCAACTGGGAGACAAAGTTGTAGAGATCCCTTCTCCTGAAGAAAGCATTACTACCCATGTGAAAGGGTATCCAAGTGTTTACACTTATCCTTTCACGTTGGACCCCCTCGATCCGGTCATCATTCACTTCTGCCGTCAATATCAGGTGACTCCAGGCCAAATACACCCTTATTTTTGGCGTATTGTGCTCATGCTCCGGTTCTTCACCAACAAAGCTGAAGGGATGACATTTACCCTCGATCACCTCATCAGGTTATATAGCCCTCGAATATTTCTAGCATTGATAAAACTGCAACGTCGAGCGACCAAGGCATTGTTCTCGAGTATCGACAAGGACAAGAACCAAGGGTGGATGGGTCGGTTCGTTCGGGTGAAGACTTATGACATTATACCGAAGGAGAAAATGCCATTTCCCGAGTAATGGAACCCGAAGCTTAAGTAGCATTCTACTTGTTAATTTCCATGTTTCCATTTTCTGCTTCATTTAACATCTTCCTTCATCGTGCAGCAATTGCTTGGATGCCTCGAGAAATCCCTGACCTTGAGGACTGGGTTCGAAATCTGGCTTCAACTTCTCCCTATGCTGAGCGCTGTTGGCGCAACTTGGCATGAGGCCGATGGGAAGCAAATAACCATGGTACGTTTCCCTCTTCTTATTTCCGAGGGCATTGGTTACACTTATTTCACTTAATTAGTCCTTTCTTGTGCAAGCCTGAACAAAGATGCATCCTTGAGGCCTCTAAGTAGCGAGGAAGATGCTATGGCCCCGGCTTCGAAACTGGGGAAAGATAATAAGAGGAAGAGGGTATTAACATCCGAGGAACCTAAACCCAAAAAGACAACAACTTGGAAACCAAAGGGGAATGTAATCCCTATGACTTTGGAGTCAGTCTAAAGGCTAAGGGAAGAAGAAGAAGAAGAAGAATAAGAAGAAGAAGAAGAAGAAGAAGAAGAAGAAGAAGAAAACGAGCGCGGTGACTCGAGTGAGGAAGACTGCCGAGACCGCCAAGTCTTCCAAATCGACGGCAGTTTTCGAGATCCTGCCTCGTGTTGAAGAAATTCGGGCAAGGTCCTCGAATTAGCTGAGGTCGAGATTGTCTCACCTCGAACGACGATCATATCAGAGGGGTCTGGTCTTGAGATCCCTAGATCCGAACAGAGCGCCCCGAGTGACTCGCTTGGGGCAGTGACAGCAGATCACTCGTCATCTCTATAGGCCTTTCCCGAAGAGGCCATAAAGGATGCTCGAGACATAAGGACTCCTGAAATAGGCGGAGTCCCCGATGAGGATGATCCTTTTCCAAATTTATTTACCGGTGTTGATGATGCCTCCGATCCCAACAATACATCAAACCTCTTTGAAGAGGCCCAACGTCTTTTGAGTCGATAAGTATGAAATTTGTAAATGTAGATTTCATTTTTCCTTTTCTCTGTCTAACTCCTTCTTTTTCTATGCAGGCTTATACTGAGTTCCCGGCCAAATTAAACTAATGTGAAGCCTATCTCCAACGGCTTTCGGAGGAGAGGAATGCTCTCAAGCTCCTCTGTGGGCAGAAGGATGAGGAGATTAGGGACGTCCGAGCTGATTTGGACAGGGCCCGTAAGGAGGAAACCGAGATGAACGAGCAGGTATCAATTCTTTTGAAAATATACGGGCTCGATACAAGGGTGGAATATAATGTTTCGATGTCACAGCTACAGCAAAAGATCAAGAAGATCGAGCTATTCCGGGAGGAGGTCGATCAAGCGAAAGCTGACTGCCACAAATGGAAGGAAGGCATGGACCGCCTTGCTGCGGAGAAAGAGACTGCCTGAAGTCCAACTTCGAAGTACTAGGGAGAAGTACTCGTTCAAGGCCAAGAGGATTGAGGAGCTCGAGGTTGAACTTGCTAAAGCCCAATCTGAGGCCGAAAAAGAAAAGGCCCAAGCTGATAAGTCGGTAGCCATATATCTGGATGATGCCGAGGCTACTCAAGCACAACTGAGGGAGGCTACCGATCGAGCACAATGGACTGTTGAGCTAGCAAAATGCCAATCTCGGAGAGAGACCCTTGAGGAGATTCATGCCCGAGGTATCGACCTTTCTAAGGAGATAGCTCAGGCAAAGGTGCATGAAGTCGATGCCAGGCTATTGGCCTCTTCCGACGACGACGATGAGGATGAAGGCAGCAAGAGCGGGTCCGATAATGATGGGGGGCCCGAGGAGGAAGCTGCCCCCGAGGAAGGAGTCACCACCGAACATAGATAGGGCACTTGTACTTTTGTTTTCTTTTCTTTTTGTGTAGGACCCGATCGGTCCTTTGTAAACACCTCTGTTGATATATATAAGAATGTTTCTTGTTGGATTTCATCTCAAATTCTTGCCTTGTGATAATTTCAAATCTGCTTTGTGCCTTGCAAAATTTTAAATATACTTTGTGCCATGTGGTCGAGTGAGTTCTTGCTCGAACTAGAAGTAATAGAACCCTTAGGTTTGAATTGAATGAGAATGAATTCTAGAACTATAGTCGAGTAAGTTCTTATTCGAACTCGAAGTAGTAAAACCCTTAGGTTTGAATTGAGTAAGAATGGGTTCTCGAACTCAAAAATGTAATGGCCCTTAAGCTCTTTGAATCGAGCCGATATGGTCTCAGAAGAATGGTTTGTCCCCTTTTCGACTTAGAGATTCTTACATAAAGGAATTTCGTTATGCCTTGCATGAATTTTTTACCCATTGGGTTTTTTCAGGGTTTAATACTGATCGAAACCCTTTGCTTTTTATGTCTTAGCACAAATTTGTATTTAAACAGTTCGATACCTCTTAAGGTTTTTCGAGGGATGATATTATCGAAGCCCTTTGATTATTTTGCCGAGGGTAGCCTTTTTTAACCAATTTTCAAAAGAATTCGAAGGTCTGATTTTATTGCGGAATTCAGACGTCTCCGAGCCGCATTAGTTGGTCGTAGCCTTTTGGTATGCCTCTTGGGCTTATTTTCCCAATAACACTTTGAACTTTTTCAAAGTGTTAGTCCCCGAGTAGGGGGTCTTGGCCTATAAAATCGAGGGTTGCCTCTTTGAGGTCTTATTGTCTCGAAATTTGACAGTTCAAACATGCTAATTTTTTTACGGCACTCCCCGAGTATGGGTTGATCCTTCCAAGTGTAGTTGTACTTGGTCCTCGAACCAGTTTTCACAAGAAATCATAAGTATGGAATTTGTAAAGTAGGAATTTCATTAAGGCATGAGATATCTGGTAAGGAAAAGTACTTCTTTTAATAATGCATACATGTTTTACCACTAGGGTTCGAGTAATATACACGGACATGGTTCATTCGACCGTTTGGCTCTTTAAAAAATAATTTCCTATCGAAACCCCATGAAGTATTTTCCTTGAAACATAACGTCCGAGGATGATTCCCCCCAGTATTCGAGGTTGATATTAAAGAAGACTCGGATACTCTATGTTAACATGAACGACGGTTTCCTCGTTAAAAACCTTGCCGGAAAAACTCATTTGGGATAAAAATCGGTCGAAGGGAAAAAGAGTGCAACGCGTGCTTTATGATCTAATATCTTCCTGCCTGGAGAGAACTTCGATGCCTTTACTCGAACACCTAAAATTAAGTTAGTGTAAAACGTAAATGAAAAAGGAGAAGTTCATACCTCACTATCGTTTGAGGAGAGATATGTTCCAATTATTTGGTAGTTGCTCGTCGTTCATCGTATCAAGCTTGTAGGACCCCTTTCTGACGATGTCGAGGACCTGGTACGGTCCTTCCCAATTTGGGCCGAGTTTTCCTTCGTTTGGGTATTAAGTATTGAGGGTGACTTTCCTTAGAACTAAGTCCCCGATTCCAAATTAGCGAAGGTTATCCCTTCGATTATAATATCTTTCGATGCGTTGTTTTTGTGCGGCCATTCGAATGAGGGAGGCTTCCCATTTTTCATCTAGTAGTTCGAGTCTAGTATTCATAGCCTCGTGATTTGACTCTTCCGTTGTGTATCAAAACCTGCCGCTGGGTTCTCTGACTTTGACTAGGGTCAAGGCTTCGGCACCATATACTAAGGAAAACAGTGTTGCCCCCCGGCATGGATTTTGACGTTGTTCGATATGCCCATAGGACTTCGGGTAAAATTTCTCTCCATTGTCCCTTGGCGTCGTTCAACCTTTTCTTTAGATTCTGAATGATGGTCTTATTTGTCGATTCAGCCTGTCTGTTCCCACTAGGATGATAGGTGTCAATAGGATTCCTTTTATTTTGTGATCTTCGAGAAACTTCGTTATTTTGCTACCGACGAATTGTTTTCCATTGTCGCATACGATTTCGGAAGGTATTCTGAATCGGCATATGAAGTGATCCCAGATGAATTCTATGAATTCTTTTTTCCTGACTTTTTCAAAGGCCTGTGCTTCAACCCACTTAGAGAAATAGTCAGTCATAAACAAAATGAATTTTGCTTTACCTGGGGCCGATGGAAAAGGGCCGACAATGTCCATTCCCCATTTCAGGAATGTCCATGGGGATAAGACTGAAGGAAGTTGTTATCAGGGTTGGTGGATCATCAGTGCATACCTTCGGCACTTATCGCATTTTCAAACGAATTCTTTAGTGTCGTTCTCCATATTGGACCAATAGTATCCTGCTCTGATGACCTTGTGAACTAGTGATTCGGCACCGGAGTGATTCCTGCAAGTACCCTCGTGAAATTCTCGTAGGACATAATCGGTGTTCCCTGGTCCCAAACATACTGCCAATGGTCCATTGAACATCCTCCTATATAATATTCCATCTTCAACCAATGTGAATTGAGCAACTTTTGTTCGTAGAGTCCTTGATTTCTTAGGGTCCGATGGAAGCCTTCCATTTTTCAAATATTCGATATATTTATTCCTCTAATCCCAGGTTAGGCTCATGGATTTTATTTCGGCATGGCCTTCTTCGATCACTGACTTGGAGAGTTGTACGACAGTCCCCGAGTTCATTGTCTTTGACTGATGATCCCAGATTCACAAGGGCATCTGCCTCACTGTTTTGTTCTCGAGGTACATGCTGCAAAGGCCATTCTTTAAAATGATGTAATGTTACTTGCAATTTATCTAAATACCTTTGCATTCGATCCTCTAGAAACTCAAAGGTTCTGTTGACTTGATTTACCACCAGTAAAGAGTCACATTTGGTCTCGATGACTTCTTCTCCCAAGCTTTTAGCCAGTTCGAGACCTGCAATTATGGCCTTGTACTCGGCCTCATTGTTAGTCAATTTAGCAGTTTTGATAGATTGCCTAATTTTATTGCCCGTGGATGGCTTCAGAATGATGCCTAGCCCGGACCCTTTCACATTCGAAGCACCATCTGTAAAAAGGATCCACACCCCAGATGATGTATCCGACTTTATCAAAAGTTCTTTTTTGACTTCGGGTACGAGGGCTGGCGTGAATTCGGCCATGTAGTCTACTAAACTTTGAGACATGATTGATGTTTGGGATAGATACTCGATATCATACCCACTAAGTTTGATGGCCCATTTGGCCAATCAGCCCGATAACTCGGGCTTATGTAAAACATTATGAAGAGGGTAAGTGGTTATCACACATATTGGGTGACATTTAAAATATGGTTTTAATTTCCTAGAGACACTTATTAGGGCAAGTGCCAATTTTTCTAAGTGCGGGTACGGGTTTCGGCCTCGCCTAAGGTTCGACTAACATAATAAATGGGAAATTGCGTAACTTGCTCTTCTCGGACTAGGACACCACTTACCGTGACTTCCGAGACCGCTAAATATAAGTAGAGCTTTTCATCTGCCTTTGGAGTATGAAGCAATGGTGGACTCTAGAGGTATTATTTTAATTCTTCGAGCGCCTGCTGGCACTCCGTGGTCCAGGCGAAATTGTTCTTCTTTTTGAGTAGTGAGAAGAACTTATGACTCTGATCAGATGATCTCGAGATGAATCGACCTAAGGCGGATATACGCCATGTCAGCCTTTGTACGACTTTTATGCTGTCCACGACTGTGATGTCTTCGATACCCTTGATTTTATCGGGATTGATCTCGATCCACCGATTTGACTCCATAAAACCGAGGAACTTGCCCGAACTGACCCCGAAAACACATTTCTCGGGGTTGAGCTTCATGTTGTATTTTCTCAGTATCTTGAATATTTCATGCAAATGTGTCAAATGGTCCTCGTTGCGCAGTGATTTAACTAGCATATCATCAATATGTACTTCCATTGACTTACCTATTTATTCTTCGAACATTAATTTTTCTAGGCGTTAGTAGGTAGCACCAGCATTTTTTAACCCAAAAGGCATTACGCTATATCAATATGTGCCATACTTAGTGATGAAGGAAGTCTTTTCCTGATCCTCCGGGTTTATTTAAATTTGATTGTACCCGGAGTACGCATCGAGAAAACTAAGGGTCTTGTGGCCGGCTGTGGTATCGATCATGTGATCGATATTAGGTAGAGGAAAAGAGTCTTTGGGGAATGCCTTGTTAAATATTTATAATCTACACACATCCTAAGTTTTTTCTCTTTTTTAGGGGCTAATAATACATTAGCTAACCATTCGGGATACTTTAGTTCCCGAATGGATACTATTTTGAGAAGTTGAGTTACCTCGTCTTTGATGAAAGCATGTTTTACCTCGAACTGGGGCCTTCTCTTTTGTTTCACTAGACTGAACTTTGGGTCTAGACTCATTCGATGTGTTGTTATTTCTGATGGGATCCCTATCATGTCTAAGTGGGACCAAGCAAAACAATCCATGTTATCAATAAGAAATTTAATGAGTTTCTTTCTGAGTTTGGGGGTTAACCCCATACACAGGTATACCTTTCGTTCGGGCAGGTACTCGATCAATATAACATGTTCCACCTCTTTGGTTGATTTGGTGGTGTCGGAATCTCTGATTTAGTCGAGGCTGGTGGTTGTGGTTGCTATTTGGCCTCCTCTTTTCCTTTGACCTCGGATCCCTTTGACGTCGATAATGCCGATATTGGTATTACCTCATCAACCGTGAACATTTCCTTTGTAGCATGCTGCTCCTCATATATTGTTTTCACCTCGTATGGTGTCGGGAATTTCATCATTTGGTGGAGAGTCGAAGGAACTACCCTCATATTGTGAATCCAGGGCCTTCCGAGTAGGGCGTTGAACCTCATGTCTCCCTCGATTACATGGAACTTGGTTTCTTGAATAGTTCCAGCCACATTCACCGGTAAAATGATCTCTCATTTAGTTGTTTTGCTGGCCATGTTGAAGTCGTTCAGGACCCGAACTGCGGGCACGATTTGATATTATATGCCAAGCTTCTCCACGACCCTTGATCGGATGATAATTTCCGAGCTACCTAGATCCACTAAAACACGCTTAACTTGAACTTTATTCATAAAGATAGATATCAGTTGATATCAGGACCACCGTTCCTGCGATCTGTGACGTATGGTTGATATCGGTCTTTGTTAGACTGAGGTTCCCTATCGATATCTCTATGATTTCAGGCTTCAGACCTGTTCGGATATATGAATCCGGAAGGAGTTCCTAATTGGTCATCTTCGACTCTGATCTTCGATTGGTATCGATTATGTACATTGGCCCAGGTCACCGCCGGATATTCGATCAAATTTTTCTTCAGTTGATGTGATGCTATCAAACTACGTTCATTCAACCCCTAAGTGAAGGCTTGAACAACCCAATCATCTGTGACTAGTGGCAACTCCATGTGTTCAATTTGGAACCGAGACACGAACTCCCTAAGCATTTCATTATCCTTCTGTTTTACTTTGAAAAGGTATGATTTCCTTGTCGCGACCTTTATGGCCCCGGCATGTGCCTTTACGAAAGAATCCGCGAGCATGGCGAATGAGTCAATGGAATTTGGCAGTAGATTATGGTAACAAATCATTGCCCCCTTTGACAGCATTTCTCTGAACTTCTTTAATAGAACATATTCGATCTCATCATCTTCCAAATCGTTACCTTTGATGGCGTATATATAGGAGGTGACATGCTCGTTCGAATCGGTGGTCCCATTGTACTTTGGGATTTCTGGCAATGAAATTTCTTGGGAATAGGCTTCGGAGCCACACTTGGAGAGAACGACTTTTGTAGAAATTTCTTTGAATCCATTCCTTTCAAAATTGGAGGTGCCCCTGGTATCTGATCAACCGAGGAGTTATATGTTTCCACTTTCTTATCATTTGCCTATTTTTCTTCTCTCCCGATTCGATTCGTTTGGTAAGCTCCTCAGGCATTTTTATTATTGTGGGGTCAGTCCCCGATTCATTAGTATTCGACCTTTCTGGTACTAGCTCAGTCCGACGGGCAATTTCCAGCTCGACCCCACTCAGCGCTCGATGTTGATTTTATAGATGTTCATAGCGACTTGTTGAGCATGTAGCATCTCGAATATCATTTGGAGGCTGACTCCTCTTTCTCCTCCGCCATGTGTACCTCTACCGCCAGATCGACCTTCTCTGCGTACACTCCCTTTGGGGTCTGCACCCAGATTCGCATTTAAAGTGATATGCAAACTGACGTCGACTGGATTGCCGATCGGTGCTCCCTCAGGATCAGCTGGTGGTACCTCGAACCCTGGAACAACAAATTTGTATTTTTCCCCATGAAGTTTGAGGCCACTATTACCATATGTGGGTGTTGTTTGTGAGTTTGACATATATTACGCTGAAAAAAGATATTTGACAAGAACAAGCATAAAGTAGTGTGTGTTATTGGAATCAGTAATGAATAATCACTATTATCTTTATTCCCACAGTGGGCGCCAAGCTATTTTTACCCTAAAATTTGGATAACAATTAAACTTATATTGCGGTTTTAAGGGTATGTGATTTCACCCAATATCAATTGATAAATGATAAGGTAAATGACAGAATTGAATTGTAAAATAAACAAACTAGTGTGCGAGCTGAACCTCGACCTCTAATTAGAGTACTCTCGAGGTGATAATAATATAAGAACAATAAAGATAAAGTAATCTCGATGAACAGTAAGCTAGGAAGAAAGAATTGTATAGTGTTTACTCAATGGATAATAATGATTACAAATAACTGGAATTCCTCTTTATATAGTAGAGGAATCTGAATTATGGTATACTTATATTACAGAACGGAATAGTATAAATAGTTAATTAACCTCTTCTGATTTGATCTGTTCCGAGATTCACGCCACGATCCTCGACCAGTCACGGATATCTCGCTCTTTATGTTACTAAGCTATCCCCAATGTTACTCGAAGTCTATCTCCCCTGGCTTCTGTAACGACCCGGCCGGTCGTTCTAAGAGTTTAGCCCTGTTTTCCCTATTTTTTGTCTTGTTATGTGTTGTTCAGCTCTATAATGTTGTATTAGGTTGGTTCGCCCGCGTTCAGAGCGGTTGTGGTGGGAAATGAGACACTTAGTCTCTTAAGTTGGGTGAATAGTTGAAAAAGTCAATAGGAAGTGGACCTATTGGTAAATGATCTCGGAATGTGGTTTTGATGGGTCGGATAGCTTCGTTAAGTGATTTGGGACTTAGGAGTGTGTTCGGAGGCCCGGAGTAGAATTCGGCTTGAATTGGCGAAACTGGATTTTTGGTGATTTCCGGCCGACAGTGGAAAATTAGCTATCGGGGTTGGAATGGAATTCCGGAAGTTGGAACAGGTCCGCATTATCATTTGGGATGTGTGTGCAAAATTTGAGGTCATTCGAAGGTGATTTGATAGGTTTCGATGTTGTTTGTAGAATTTAGAAGTTTCTAAGTTCTTAGGCTTGAATCCGAGGTAGATTTGGTGTTTCAGTGTTGTTTTGAGTGGTTTGAAGGCTCGACTAAGTTTTAATGAGATTATGGGATGTGTTGGAACATTTGGTTGAAGTCCCGAGGGCCTCGGGTGTGTTTCGGGTGGTTAACGAATTGTTTCGGGTGGTTAACGAACCAATTCTTCGTTTTGAAGGTTGGCAGAGTTTTTGCTGGTGTTCTGCTATGGTGTTCTTATATGCGATCGCGTGGGTAAGTTCGCGATCGCGTAGTCTTAGCTGGGAGGGGCAGTGAGTTGTTCTATGCGATCCCGTAAGGTAGGCCGTGATCGTGTGAGAGAGTGGCCTTTGTGCTTCGCGAACGCGTGGTGAGGTTCACGTTCGCGTTCGCGTAGAAGTTAGGGGGCGAGTGAAGGCTGAGGCAGTTGTGCTACGAATGTGTGAAGGAGTATGCGATCGCGTGGGGTTGTGTTGCATTGAATTGTGATCGCGTTTGATAGTTGGCGATCACATAAGGTTAATTAGGGGCTGTGTCATTTGTGCTTCGTGATCGCGTGGGAATTGACGCGATCGCACCGAAGAAAAGACCTGGGCAGAATATTTAAGTTCAAAAACGAGGGTTTTATCTCATAACACTAAAATTCATTAGAGAGCTCGGGAGAAGGCGAATTTGGAGGGGATTTTCAGTAGAGTGATTGGGGTAAGCGTTCTTCACTCAAATTTGGTTTAATTCCATGATTATGTCTTGAATTTTATCATTTAATTTGGGAATTTGGGGAGAAAATTGGAAGAAAATTTGAGACATTCTATTGGGGTTTTGAGGGGCCATTTGGGGTCCAATTTTGATGTTTTTGGTATGTATAGACTCGTGAGTGAATAAGGATTCCAATTTTGTGATTTTTATCGAATTCCGAGACGCGGTCTCGGGGGCCGGGTTTGACCAAATTCGGGATTTGTAATGTAATTTGATAATTTTGATGTGGGCTTCGCTCATTTGGCATATATTAATGATTTAATACTGATTTTGGTTATATTCGGGGCGATTTGTGGCCGAGTCGAGCGTTAAGGGCATTACGGAGTAGAGTTTTGGCTTGATTGAGGTAAGTAACGCTTCCAAACTTGGTTCTGAGGGTTCGAAACCCCGAACTACGTGTTATGTGATTAGAGTTGGGTGACGCACATGCCAAGTGACTGGCGTGCAAGCGTGCACCATGAGACTTGTGACCTGGTTCATTCCATGGCACTGTTTAGTAGTTCTTTCTTGCTGATATTTGCGCTTCTATCAATGTGATTAAAGTAAACGTATTGGAAATCATGCTAGATATTATGTTAAGGCTTTACGCCAATCCTGTTGAGACCCGAGTGGTCGTCTTAATGCAAACCATGCTAGAAATCATACAAGACATTATGTTAAGGCTTCACGATGATATTTCTGAAACCCGAGTGGTCATTTATTGTTGTTATCTCATGTGTTTCATTGATTTTATATACTCAGTCCTCTCATTGCATATCATATCATGTCTGAGTCTCGGTAATTATTGTTTTACATGTTATATCATTGATTCGGGCTAGTTCATGCATTGTGAGCCCATGTGAGCGAGACTGGAGAGTGATGACTGAGTGAGGCCGAGAGCCTGATATTAAGTGACAGTTGTGGGATCGGGCTGCACACCGCAGCATGTTATATTGATTATGCCTGGATCTTGCTTATGATAGCGCTTGGGCTATAGGATCCCCTTCGGAGTCTGTAACACACCCCCAGTGAGCACAGTGATATTTGAGGGATGATCTTCCCTGTGCATGGATCTTGTCCGAAGTGTTTATGTTCGGAGATGGATCTCCATGAGGCTGGATTGGCCTATTTTTTTTTCCGGTAATAAGCAATTGATGTCAGTGAGGTGTATACATATTCTGGGATGGATCTTCCCTGGGTTGTCGAGCCATATACAATACTGAAGGGTTATGAGATGTATCATTATCTGGAGATGGATCTTCTACATAGGGCTGGATCGGCCTTCCTCAGTACTGAGTGACTTCTGTCTTATGTGTGTATATATTCTGGGATGGATCTTCCCTGGGCCATGCGAGCCATATACAATACTGAGTGGATGCATATCTGAGAGTGGGAGCACATTGTGCATTTTATACAGTTGACGCATTGGCATGTACTAGAAATTGTGTTATAAATATCCTAAATTGTCGAAGTTGCATTTATCATATTACTTGAATTGCCTTTATTATACTGCAAGCATGTCTACATTGTTGCTTAAAGGATTCTGTTGTGAACATGAAGGTTTGGTCCGTCACTACTTCTCAGCCCGCAGTTTGGGCTTGTTACTTACTGAGTTGGTGGACTCACGTTACCCCCTGCACCTTGTGTGCAAATTTAGGTACATCGGGACCCAGTAGTGGTTGCTGATCTGCTAATAGAGTTTCATTTGGAGTCTTCGAGGTAGCAGCTGGCGATCGCCACCTCGTTTTCTCCTTCTTTATCTTCCTGTACTTTATTATTTCAGACAGTGTTGTCCACTTTTGTATTTCGACATTTGTAGTAGTAATAGCTCATGACTCGGTGACACCAGTGCTGGGATTTATTTTATTTGTGTCTTAATAATTTTCAACTTTTAAATATTTTATAATTGAGACTTTTGCTGCAAATATAGTGATCTTTCTAAAAGAAACTTTAAATTAAATGAAGTGTGTGGCTTGCCTGATTTCACGATAGGCGCCATCACGACTGGGCATTTTGGGGTCGTGACAGCTTCGATTGATAACGACTTCGATCTCGAAAGAAACTTCGATCTCGAACTCAGTGCCTCAGCTCTTCGACACAGTGTCCTGATCTCGATCAAATAGTGAAATCGGGCAGCCCTTATTTCTACCGTATACAAAGGGTGTGCATGGTTTGGGAAAATTCGAAATCTAAACCGAAATCCGAATTTTTTGGATTTCTGGTTTGGATTTTTCGGATTATGGATTGAATTTTGGAGTTAACTTTTAAAAATTTTGGATATTGGATTTGGTACTTCAGATTATTGGATATCCGAAAATTCATAATTTTTATATTTTATATTTTGTCCATTATTCGTAAGTCAATAGTATCCATTAGATATTATCTCATATATTCAATATTAATTACTATGTTACTGCCAGAATACTTTCTATTTGGACATGATTTTACTATTGCTACTTCTTATCGGCCGTATTAATGTCTATGTTGTATTTTTTAAAATAATAATTTCACTACTTGAATACTTTATTTGAATGATTGTGGAAAGAATGAGGAACTTTTCCGGTAATTTAACACGAGTACTTCATTTGGATATTCATTTTTATTAGAAGTAGAAGCATCTCAACTTATACGCTCAAAATCGAAAATTCATAATATGTAAACTGATTAATCCGAAATCGAACTTAGAAAATTTGATCCAATCCGAACTTATTTAGAATGGATTTGGGTTGTCATTTCTTCAATCCGAAAATCAAAAATCCAAACTAAAATTCTTATATCCAATTTAAACTGCCCGAACGCCCACCCATATTTAAAAGATGATGTTTTTCTAAATCAAATGTTAAAAGAGAATTTAGTAAATTTTACTCGAGGTTAAATCATTAAAAAATTTATAAAACACCTCCCCCCCAAAGAAAACTTGAATGGTATATTCTTTTTTTCATTGAATAATAAGTTCATTTGGGACGGATGTAGCTTTCTGATTTCGAATTTAACTAAATTCATAATTTTAATATTACAATAAATTTAATAATAAAAATCTTTCAAACTAAATTCATAAAATTTAAATTTTAAATCGACTCTGAGTTCACTTAGTCCTGAAATGGGACACATGATCAAACTCTTAAAAGGACAAAACATCAATAAATTGGGTGAAAGAAAATGCATTGTCACCTCGCAATTTTACTTCAAGATTGGGTGGTGGGAAATCAGAAAACTTATTTTGTTTCTCTCTTTGTCTTATTAGCCTCTTTGCTATGCTAAAAGATTCAAAATAAAAGAGAAAAGGGTCAGATTTGCTCCTGCAATATTGAAATTGAGAACTTTGGTATTTTGTCATAGTCTAATATTATCTACGCTTATAGCATCATATTTGCCCTTGACTCCTGATCAGAGCAGAGCTAGAAATTTAAGTTTATTGATTCTAAATTATGATAAATTATTCATATATATATATATATATATATATATATATTAAATTGAAGTTTTGACACGAAGTTATCATGCTTCGTCGAGCTCGTGATCGGAGTTCTAGCTCCAGCCTTGCCCCTAACGGAGCTCCAACTGAGGGAAATTGTGAACTATTAGGAGTGGCAAACGGGCGGGACAGGTCGGATATGGTTCGGATCGAAAACGGTAATGAAAAAACGGATAAATTATTCGATCCGATCCATATTTAATACAGATAAAAAACGGGTTAACCGACGGATAATATGGGTAACCATATTATCCACGACTTCTTGCATATGATCACTTTTAGGAGAATTCTTAGTCTTTCTAACTTGAGGAACTCCCAATTTGAGGCTTTACAAATGTAAAAGTTAGACTAATTGGTTATCCATTTTCTAAATGGATAATATGGTTCTTATCCATATTTGATCCGTTTTTAAAAAGTTCATTATCCAACTTATTTTTTAGTGGATAATATAAATGGTTAACTATATTCTTTTAATCATTTTTCCCACCCTATGAACCATTATCCAAAACTAAAGCACTAAATTTGAATTTTTTTTTTCTTGAAGAGTATGGATATATGTAATCTACTCGTTTCACACTGGAGCTCCATTAGTGATAAGTGCAAGCATGAGATGATTGGTAACGGCAAAAGTATAAATAAATCAAAGTGAAACGAAAAATAAAATTAAACAATTTCAAATAATATATGAATTAAATAATATATTAGCACAAAAAGTATACTCGAATATTTTTTCCAAAAAAGTATGAGGAGCAAAATGACATTTTTTTAGGGCTTGAGTATGAGAAGAGTCAACCTCGTGCACTATATTATAAATGAGAGAAACTAGTGTATCAACTTTTAATTTTGATAGACAAGTTGATGTGAACACTACATATAAAGTATGTCCCAAAGAATTCTTAGTTATGCGTCCCCCACAATATAATTTTGTCATTTTCAGAGTTAATATCATCCAGTTTTCTATGAGAGCAATTTAACAAATATTTATTAGGCGTTTTTCAATAATATTTGGTTAAAGTTGAAAAGATATATATTTGAAATTAAAGGTTAAAATTTTATGAAAGTTATATTCGACATAAACTTTGATTGAATTTGTAAGTGAAAATTATTCAGAAATTTGAAATAATACTCTTTGAACAATTTTTAAATATTTTATCAAATATCAAATGCTGATGATGAAATTTGTATTTGCAAACAAATATTGAACTTAAATGTTTGCAAATACTGATGGCGAAATTTGAATTTGCAAATATTGAACTAAAGTATTTTCCTAATACTGACAATTTTTTTATCTTAGTTTTAAATTTGAGCTCATGTGAAATAAGGTTGGGATTGTTACAATAATAGCCGGTTAGATTCATTGTTTATTTTTTCTAGCCAGTATACATAGATTATACTTTATTTATACACAATTATACATTTGTTATACACGAATTATACGTATATTATACATCCATCGTCTATTTTTAGTTTAAAAGATTAGGTGGGCGGCTATTTGGGTTAATTCGGTCGTCTCAAATTTTAATGAACTTAGAGGACGACTTAAACAGCGATCCCAAAACTGGCTATTTGTGCACTTAGCCCAATTTTAAGAAGAGAACACCATGGAATTGGGCTATTTAAAGCCATACCCTATATTTGTACCACATTTTAACCTGTACCCTATTTTTAAAAATTATTAATTTGGTACCCGGTTGACAAAACATCTGTACTAATATGACCATAATACCCCTGACAAAACATATAAAAGATGCATCACGCATAAATCACTTTACGGTTCTCCTTCATCACTCTGTTCCTCCTCAAATATCCTCTCGCATCTGCCATAATCACGAAACTAGAAAGTTGAACCAGATTCAAATTCCAAATTCAAAATTACAAAATACATTGTAAGTATTGCAATTCATCTTCAGAACTCAAATTAGTTTTTGAAACTGATTGATCTTTATGAATTCATCATCAACCCATATATTTTAATCACACTTGCGTGAAGTTGTTTGACGGATGAAACATGAACTTTTCACTGATAGATCTTCAAAAACTTTGCATGAAAGATATATAATAAATTTGTTTCACGTTGAATTCTAAAGTCAAGCTTTAATTTAACGTGAAAGCTAAAAATTCTTGCTTATGGATATTGTTAAATGCAGGACACATGGGCATTCAACAGTTTGTCATAAGGACAAACATACTGAACGTCACGCCCCGAGCCTGGAGGGGGCGAAACGGGCACCCGGTGCCTCACATATCCTTGCGTACCAACTTGTGACTAAGAGACTTTGAACATATAATGTCATACCTTGGCCATGGGACACACTGCAAGACAATTTGCGAATGCTGACTAAACATCAACGTAAAGTTGGGCCGGCAAGGCTGTCATAACTACTTCAGCTGACAACCATAAAATATACATACAAGGCCTATAAGCCCAACATACTGTGCTAACTGACAGGATATGTCTACAAGCATCTACTGATGGATGTACTGTGATCGGAACAGAGTCCCGACCTACCCATAACATAAATATACATATATACACAAGATGTAAATAAAACTCTAGACCCGACAACTCCGAAGGACGTAGATCTTACCGATAAAGCTGAACACGGGAAACACCTACTGAGGAGGTCTCCCCGTTTGTCTGTCTGAACCTGCATGCATGAAATGCAGCGTCCCAGAAAATGGACGTCAGTACAAATAATGTACTGAGTATGTAAGGCAACAGAATAACTGAAAGATGAAACTGAACTGATAATATAATAACTAAAAGTAACTGGGAGTCAAAGATAATCTGAAGATATGCTTACCTGCTGATACTGACTCAACTCTCTCAGTATAGTAAGTAAAATAGATGCCCGACCCTATAAGGATCGGTATATATATATATATATATATATATATATATATATATATATATATAACTGCTCTACCGTAGTAGGCTCGCTCATAGGTGCTCGACCATACTAGGCTATGTATCTCTTCCATTCTGGGCTTGCTCATATGTGCTCGGTCACAGTAGGCTCGGTATATAACTTACCATTTGATCAGAGGTTGCCCAATAGGAGCCTGTCCCTCGATTATAGCTCGACGCTGGTGAAAATATTGGAATATATATATAGACTCTCTACTCTCTTGGTTGAAAGAAGACAAAACGCAATTGAATATGAAGTCTCGATAAGGAAATAATGTAACTTATGATACTAGGATAATGTACATAAATTTGGGTGTATGAACTTCTCTTTATGTCTCGTTATCAAACGCATGTAGTTGGTTACCCATAGGAGCCTGCCCATCGATTATAGCTCGACAGTGGTGAAAATACATACATACATACATACATATATATATATATATATATATATATATATATATATATATATATATATATATATATATATATCTAAAGAGTATGAACTTCTCTTTATGTCTCGTTATCAAACACATGTAGTTACTGGATCATGCTAAAATGAAGGAAAGGTTTAGGTTTAACATACCTGAGCTGATTCTCTTGAGAATACCTAGAGTCGCGATTTCACGCTGCTGCAGTTTCATACGAAATGTTGAGCTCCATTCTTTACTTAGCATCCTACTTTTAATAAGATAAGAGATTTCTTAAATTTGAGGTCCATCTGCTTGAGGTCCATCCATTACTTGCATCTAGATATAAGCATCTCAATTTGTAATTTGAAAGGCCTTTTATATAAGCGGATGTGGGCCCCACACTTTGTAATGACTAAGCCACTAAATGTGACACCTTATCATAAGAATTATGAGTCATTAATTTGGACAAGGTTTGCTGCCACGTTAGGTTCCTTAGTCTTTATCCAAAATCATCCACCAACTCCTTAATCAACTTATTAATTCTCCAGTAATCCAATAATTAACCAATTACCCACATAGTTAAGAATTATCTCAAATTACTTAAAATACTACTCACTTTTAACACACCTTATACACTTTACTATCATGGTCATGTGGTACCTAGGACGACACTTGTCCATAAATACAGGGTATTATAGCTCGGACTGTATTTTATCTCAAAATAATAACTTTCAAGGAAACTCATTTTTTTCGATTTGCTTACCCTCTCACCTTCACGAATTTACTTTTCCCTTGTTTGAAATAGCATAATACTTATAATCCCAAAATAATCTCATTCCCGAGCTTACGTCAATTAATTTATGACGAAACTTTAACATACAAAAATGAGGGATGTAACATCTCATTTTCGAGATTTCATCAATTTATTTATCACGTACTTTCATGTACGAAAATATGGGGTATAACATCATCCCCCCCCCCCCTCCCTTGGAACATTCGTCCTCGAATGTTGACAGATGCACTTATCATTCTCATAACCCATAGCTTTTGTGAATACTTTAGTACTCCTCTTGCCATCTAGGAAACTATTCTTTGAATGAATACCAAAGGCCAGGGAATTCCCCCCTTTTAGGCCTCTTTCTAATACCACGACTTGTAGTCGGAAACCTTCCAATCTCGTAACTGTTACTACCTTCTATCATGCAGCCAGTACGACTCTAACATTGTAATTGCGCCTATGCAACTCTACTTTCTTTTTTGTTCTCCAGTTTTTAGCTAATCTCTATGCCTCACTTTGTAAACATATACAGAGCTTGACAAGATATCCCTCTTGGCATCTATAGGTATATTGTAGTTCTGTGCTTTGTTGAACTTACAAATATTGCTATATCTTGTTTCATAGACCAGATTATCTATCTGCATGACTTTACTGGCTCTTGGTAGGTCATATTATACCATAACTCTTACTTAGATTTATCGTTACTGAGGTCTACCACCAAACTCTAGGTTATTCTCATTTCTTATCTTATATGTATAAATCTAAGTCCTTTAACGCCTCTTCAAAATGTTCATCTTAAGAATGATGGCCTAACTTCATCTCATACTGTTGAAATTTTATCCATCTGTTGTTGGTTCACCTTAATTTTTATGTATAATCTACATCTTGATAACTTGACCTCTTATGTAATACTGCCGCTAGGGATCCCGTCTCATCGGGGAACATTTGAAACGATTAGACTGATCCACCTGGAGGTGATACTATACTTCCATAACCCTATTTCATAACATCCCAATGTGATTCACATTACGTGGGTATTTTAATCATGTACAATTCATGAAATCCCCTTTTTTTTCTTCTTCAAATCATTACCCAATCGAAGGCCTAAACATCATCCTTTATTTACCCTAATTCCACCTTCATTCTGCTACCCGGGCAACATTCCATCTCTTCTGAAAGCTACTAGTATTATACTCCTTTGATTTCATTCAGGCTATACTGAGCTATCTATAACTTAGAGAAACCATCAGTTCTCTTGTTTTCACGGACTTAATCCCGAGGACTTATTTCATCACCTTCTCTCTTGCCTTTTCTTATCCTTACTCATGTCGTCCTAAAACCTTATCGCTCTACCATACTTTAGCTTGAGACCTACACATATTTATTTATACTACTTGCAACCTTCCTTCAACTTGCTTGTACCATTGATTTCCTTATGTTATTCTGGAACATCAAGTGAGACATCACATCGTCTCCAATTCTTCTTTGCTCTCTTGACTAGATCTCTCAATACCTAGAAACCATAGGTTGGAAGGTATGCCACTAATGGCACTGCTATTATTCCTGGATACTGAATCCCAACGTTTCTATCCCTCTGTCTGAAGGATGGATGATTCACAACCTTCTGAACCTGAGTATCTCGTACGTTGTTCATCTTTACCTTATTTAACTTAAAATATCGCATCACGTCTTCTATCTCTCTCGAGACCTTCCTTCCACATAAGTATAATTCACATCCATAACTTGAAGTTCTATTATAATACTCGAACCTCTGGTGCATACACAATTCGGTGGGAGCTTCATACTGACTTCTTATGAGGCTGGTACTCTTCTAACTGGCTTTATCGTAGAGCCGTTATGGAACATGGTTGTTGTACTATCTCTCTTGTACCTCTAATATTAAGAGTGATTATGTTATGTTTTCAATCACGATTCCTACAATTTTTGGGATCAATAATCAGACTCCTGATTTACTTAGTTGATTAAAATCTTTTAGTTTCCTCTTCCTTCTGATCAGCCTTCATATAGGCTTAAGTTATCTTCCGATCTGCGGCTCCTGGTATTAGTTATTACTTTAGCCTTTCATGGGAACTATGGAATATCCATGATACAATATTCTAATAATTCAATCCTTTGTCTATGCCCTGGGATCAACTCTTTCTTTTTAACTTATACCAGAATTTTCTACGGCTGTATGATTACTTTTCCTAGTCTTTCTGCCCCTTGTTGCGTGCATACTTAGCTTATCTTAGTTCCCACGCATGTCGGAATTTTTTTTTTGTGCAACTCATATGATTTCGACCGTTACTTTTGGTTTCACTTCCCGTTCATTAGCCACGATAGGTTCCATTTTCTTATGGAGTGTGATCACCCAAAAGGTCATCCCGTATATTTCTAGCTAATTCTATGTTCTGAGGTCGTGAAACCTCCTTCTATCTTACCTTGATTTGCGTGCACATCCCGAACGTGTAGCCGGGAAGCCTTTATGTGAAAAACTGATAAAAATGATAATTTTTGTGTTAGAAATTTGAATAAAGTTGACTTCGGTCAATGTTTTTGGTAAACGGACCCGGACCCGTGATTTGATTATGATGCTTATTATGTTATTTTAGTGATTTGATTACTCGAATAAGTCCATAGAATGTTTTTAAGGTTGTGTGTATATTTGGTTTTGAGCCCCGAGGGCTCGGGTGTGTTTCGGATAGGGTTCGAGTCCATTTTCTCTCATTTTCCTCTGCTGTTTCTGCTATCTAGTGTCCCCTTCTATGCGATTGCATAGACAAATTTGCGACCGCATATTGTAAAATGGACCAGCTCAGTTTCCCTAGTCGCGATCGCACTGTTTACTTCGCGATCGCACAGCTTGTAGACTTCACTCTATGCGATCGCATACACACGTTCGCGATCGCACAGTGTTATTTGGCAGTGGCCATTTCTTCTTCTACGTGATCGCAATACTTGGTCCGCGATCGCAGAAGCTAACTTACTCCTTATACGCGATCGGATAACCTATTCCGCGATCGCGTAGAGCATTTTAAGCCAGCTTCATTTTCCTTCTACGTGATCGTGCTTCGATCCCCGGGATCACAATTCCCTAAACACCTGCAGAATATAAGTTTGCAAAATCGGGGGTTTCACCATTTTAAACATATTTTGACTTCTAGAACTCGGTTTTGGGCGATTTATTGAGGGTTTTTCACACAAATCAAACGGGTAAGTGTTCTTCTACTATAATTTAATATATTTCATGAATTAGTTCTTTTTTTATCATTTAATTTGTGTTTTGGGTTGAGGGGATTGTGGGTTTTGAAAGAAAACTTCCAAGATGTAAATTTATGATTTGAAAAGCCAAATGTTATCGGAATTGGATAAATTTAGTATGGGTGAACTCATATCGAAATTTGTAAAATTTGTCAGGTTCCGAGGTGCGGGTCCGGGGGTCGACTTTTGGGTCGATTTTTATAATTTTGTAAAGATTGAAACTTTATTATTCGGAATAATTCCTTATACGTTTTATATGTATTTTGAAGTTGTTTTAGTTGATTTTGAGCCGTCCGGAGGCCTTCCTGCCCGAGAAGTCTAATTTTGAGTACCGGGTTGTCATCTTTGAGGTAAGTATCTTGCCTAACCTTGTGTGGGGGAACTACCCCTTAAGATTGATTTTTCCTTGTTGATTGTAATCCGAGTATGCGAGGTGACGAGTGTGTACTCGTACTTATTTGCAATTAGATTGCCCTTTTAGGATTCGTAGATTCTTATATTACTTGTGTATGATTTGTAATTGTTACACTTGAATCCTCGGTTGTTAATTTCATTCCTTCATGTTTAAATTAGAATTACTTGTTTTTGAATTCTTCGTTGGCTATTTGATTTTACTTGACTTAACTGAATATTCTACTTCTCTTATCATCATGCTATATTTTCTTCCTAGCTTGCCTAATTGACTATAATTAGTGTCATCTAGCCTTATAGTTGACTAGCCGTAGTTGGAACATCTATTCGTTGGATTCAAGCATCCCCCTGAGTCTTACATTGTGATTTATATGACTATTCCCTTAAGTTCCACTTAGGTCTAATTGTTAGACATTTATGTTATTGGTATTTCCTTGATGTTGCCTATTATTGGGCCTTTTGTTTAGGCTGAGCGTTATTCCGTGAAGTTAACTGTTTAGGTGAGATTGGTTATAGTTGTTTCCCTTGCCAGGATGTTATGGTTTTTATTAGTGGTTATGTTGTTAATGATATTGTTTGTATTGTTGACTCCCTTGCCGGGATGTGGTGATTTATGGGTCATATTGTTGGTTTTTCCTTGCCAAACTATTGTTCTCTATATTTTTGGGTGAGGAAGAGTGTAAAACACGAAGGGTGATGCCGTGTATTGTGAGGATGAGAGTAATAAAGCACGAAGGGTGATGTCGTGTCATGTTATGATATTCAAGCACGAAGGATAATGTCGTGCCGTGTTATGATATTAAAGCACGACGGATAATATCGTGCCATGTTATGAGAGTAAAAGCACGAAGGGTGATACCGTGCACTTGTTTTGGTGAGAATGAGAGTAAAGCACGAAGGGTGATGTCGTGCACTTGTTTTGGTGAGAATGAGAGTAAAGCACGAAGGGTGATGTCGTGCACTTGTTTTGTTGAGGATGCGAGTAAAAGCACGAAAGGTGATGTCGTGCACTTAGCTTTGCATTTTATTTCGTTGTTCTAAATTTGGATATTCCTACTGATCTCTTACCGCATTTATTGGCAAGATTTGATATTTCTCCTGTACGGCATGGTAATTTCTGAGTTACGGACTGAGTTCCAGTGGATAAATCTTGAGGAGATTTTGATCAAGGGATTTTATTGAAAAGTGTTATTAAAAAAGCAATGGTTTGAAATGATTATACTTGAATGACTATTACATCGAAGGTATATTTGAAAAGTACTAGTCTTGCCTAAAATGAGATTTGGAAGTCATTTTTTGGGAAAGCATCTTTGAGAAGTTTCGTATTTTGAAAGAACCTATGTTTTACGTAATTCTCTCTATTAAATATACTTATATCTACTTTTGGAGAAAATATGTTTTCAAAGGGAAACTCTTCCATACTAAAATGATTTTTATTTACAAAAGTTTTTCATATGAACTGTTGTTTAAAGATTTCCACCAGTATATGGATTCTAGTGGCTAAGGACCGATGTGAACAAATCGATGTAGAGTTGAGTATTGGTGTTCTCTATTGTATTGTGTTTCCTTTCGGTTAGCTTGTTTGTTGTCCATATTTCTGGGTAATTTTGTGCTGTTTCGTGATTGATTTATGTAATTGCCTTCCGCATTATATTGGTATTGTTGTAAATTATTCCGTGAAGTCTTAGATAGAGGTAACAGTCATTTCTACATTCATGTTATTTATCTTGTAGACCAGTGGTGTCTTGACTAGTCCTCGTCACTACTCCACCGAGGTTAGTCTTGATACTTAATGGGCACCGCTGTGGTGTGCTCATACTACACTTCTGCATATTTTTGTGTGCAGATCCAGGTACATATTGTAGTAGCTATATGGATGGTTGCCGAGGATACTCAAGGTAACCTAATGTTACGTTCGCAGGCATCGGAGTCGCCTTCTTTGTATTTATTATTCATACACCATTGTATCTATTTCCAAACAGTTGTACTTAGAAGTTGTAGAAGATTCGTAGAGCTTATGACTTGTACTACCGGTTTTGGGAAAATTTGTACATTCTGTTGAGATTCTATATCAAGACTGTTAGTTTTCCTTTATTTATTGTTGTTATTCAGTAAGTGCTAGGCTTACCTAGTCCCTAAGACTAGGTGCCATCACGATACCCAACGGAGGGAATTTGGGGTCGTGACATGGAGTACATATAATGCTGTTATGAGACTATTGTTATAAGACCATTTCTTCTTCAAGTTATTATGCTTAGGTTGAAGCTTTCTTCCTTATTTTCTCAGCTAGTCTTTCATTGTAGTACTTAGGGAGGATCATCTGACTCTTGTAAAGCTGCGAGTTTATTACACCGAATACTCAACAGAATTTTTGATGTCCTTCCTCGCCTATAATTATCCGTAGTTTACGCTCATGTGCTTGTAGGGTTGCTTCTGAACTTGATATTCTGACTGTCTTCCCAGTGGCATTCTCTTTTATTTCAGTAGCAATCATACGATACCTTCTCAACTTCATTAAGTTACGCTCTTTGAATCTATGTAGCTCAGGTATGTTAAGGCTATCCCTTCTTTCTTTTGGCATGGTCCAAATTATACTGAAGAAACGAGCAAATACACAATTTCTATAAATTACTCTATTCATAGAAATAGTAGAGGTGTCTATATTCTTGATTCTCCATGAGAATTATTATTCTTTTCTGTTCATGGGTCTCAGAATAATATGCAATTGGAAAAATTTATCCGAAAGGAATATTGAGATTATTACGTACTTTTCATGCATTTCATACATGTGCATTGACCCATGACCAGATGGCCGCGTATATATGTAAATATATGTATATGGGATATGGGAAAATGTTACGGTGTTATATACGCAGCACCACCTGATCAACCGGTATATGATGATGATGTTGCCGACAGTGGCTGAAATATGATTCAAACGGCGTTATATACGCGTATATATATGTATGTATATATATATATATATATATATATATATACATACATATATATACGCGTATATAACGCCGTTTGAATCATATTTCAGCCACTGTCGGCAACANGGGATATGGGAAAATGTTACTGCATTATATACGCACCACCACCTGATCAGCTGGTATATGTTGATGATATTGCCCACAGTGACCGAGATGATATGATGGGATGCCCTCAATGGCTTGATGATATTATGTACACCCATACCTATGCATGTCATGACATTTGTACGCATATGCATGACATTATAAATATTTCATACAGAGCTATCCAGACTTACATGTTGATTATATGTGTCTTTAATTAATGTTGACTTATTATTACATTTCAGTTCTGCCTTACATACGCAGTAAATTATTCGTACTGACGTTCTTTTGTTGGGGATGCTACGTTTCATGCCCGCAGGTATAGACAATCAGTTTGACGATTCCTTATAGTAGACGAGATTGGCATTCAGCGAAGGATCGGTAAGACTCCACCTTATTCGGAGTGCAGCCGAGTCTATGAGTCATCGTGTCAGAGTTTTGCTATAGACTTATGGGTAGGCCGGTACCCTATCCCATTTGATGTCAAATAATCTTAGAGGCTTATAGACAGAGGTTCATTTTGTACAGTATGTCAGAGGCCTTAGCGGCACATATGTATTCATGTTTTATGAACGATAGTTTATTGATATAGTGTTGCCCACTTACAAGTTGTACATTACGAGTTCTGGCCATGTTGGCCCATGATAGTCATAAATAAAATAAATGAGTTACAGAGTGGTTCGCTCGAGCCAATGCGGCACCGGGTGCCAGCCACGCCTCCTTAGGTTCGAGGCGTGACAAAGTGGTATTAGAGCGAGTTGTGTCCTAGGGAGTCTACAAAGCCGTGCCTAGTAGAGTCTCACTTGTGGATGTGTTGCGCACCACATTTATAATTGAGAGTTTATAGGGCATTTAGGAAATGTTACCCTTCTTTTATTTCCAGATCGTGCCATAGAGTTGAGTCATAAGAAATCAGTATGAAGCTTTCGCCAGATTTTGTATGCACTAGAGGTGCAGGTATCACAGTAGAGCTTTAAGGCATAATTTTCGCCTATGTGGAAGGAAGGTTATGAAAGAAATAGAAAATGCGATGAGAGATTAAAAAGTAAGTAAGATGAAGGTGAAGAAGATACGAGATATTCAAGTACAAGAGATTGTGAATAGTGAAGACTTCAGATAGAGGTTGGGTTTTAGTATAGTTTACAGGGGATATCCTAGAGAAAAATTTTGTAAATCCCTAAGAGTTAAACATTCGAGGACGAATGGTTTAAAGGGGGGAAGTATGTTACATCCCGTAATTTAATATTAGAATTAGTCGTAATAATCAATATGAGCTAGTAGGGATTAAGACCATTCATGAGATAATAGAGGATTTGTGACTATAAGACTCCGTAAGTTTAACAACATTGATACCGTTAGATACATTTTGATATGGTATTTATTTTGAGTGGAACATTTATTGTAGAAAAATATTTTAAAAGTATGATTTTATATAGTTATTAATATTACTACTTTCGAATATGCTTTAAATTATACACATATATAATATGAGAAAGTTTATGAGATTTTCTTTATTGTAAAGATAGAAATTATTTTCTTCACAAGAAAAGAAGTTTATCTTTTTACCATTTTAAGAATTAAGCATACAAAAATTTATACTCTTTATATGAGATTGAAAAAAATTAAAAGTTGAAAAAATAAATATATTTTTACATGAATATTTTAATAAAATAATAGAGTATGTGTTAATTTTATATGGCCACACATTTCTTGGTTAAATAACCTACACGTGCATTCCCCATAGGCAATTGCAAAACCTAATTTGTACCTATATTAATTTTAGTTGTCGAATTAGGATAAAATACGGTCTGAATCATACTACTCGCTATTTATGTACTAGTGTTATAGAAGATACCCCATGCACATGATAGTAGGTACGTAAAATGTATTAAAAATAAGTAAAATTTTAAATAAATTTGAAACAATGCTTAATTATGTGGGTAATTGATTAATTATTGGAAAACGAAATATTATATAATCCCCACCTACCCCACGTGGCAGTAAGCTACTAATCTACACAAATGACTCATGTCCCTTTTAATTAGGTGGCAAAGCCGAGAAACATAAATAAAATAATCTGCTTCTTTTATGTTTATTAACTATGTCATGTTATTGAGATCGCAGAACATATAGTTCCAGCAGTAGAATAACAAAAGTTGAGAAACACTTCGAAACAAGGAGATGAAAAGAGGCATCTTCTCACAATAAATACTCACAACATGTTTGTTTTTGTCAAGCTATGAGTGTCTTGGCACAAACAATATCATGATGAGCACCATGATATTGACCAGATTTTTTTGTATCATATCGTGTAATACTCCAATAACGCTGGATATATTCTTTAGCTAACAATGGAATATTTACTTATAGTGTTCGGAGTATCAAATAGATATATAGTTCTAACCGCCAAGCTGCTTTCTCCAATAGTTCATACCTCAAAGGATCCCCAACATCTGGATTGAATAGTGGAGGTGGCGTACTTTCTCAATATCCACATTTGGATAGTCCAAATTCATCTTTTTCTAATTATGGTTTAAGTGGTCATCCTCTCAGTGCAATGTCAAGCCCTCTTGGCAACTCTAATTTGCCACCTTTATTTGGAAATGATGCTGCTGCATCAGCTATGGCTGTACCTGGATTGGACTCTCGAATCCCTAATTTGAGTGCTGCAACCTCAGAGCATAATCTCAGCAGAATGGGAAATCAAATGGGTGGGCCGTCATTCGTGGACCCTATGCATCTTCAGTACTTGACAGCTGAATATGTTGCACAAGTCGCTGCTCAAAATCTTTCAAAAGAGAAACAGTGTTTTTTGCGGCATCTCAATTTGAGCCTGCAAACCTTCTCAACTTCATTAGGTTACGCGCTTTCCATCTATGTAGGTCACGTATGTTTAAGTTATTTCTTGTTCTTTTGGTAAGGTCTAAATTATATCGAAGAAACGAGCAAATATGCAGTTTCTATAAATTATTTTATTCATAGAAATAGTAGGGGTGTCTATATTTTTGATTTCCCAGGAGAATTATTATTATTTTTTGTTCATGCGTCTCAAAATAATACATAGTTGAAAAAGTTTATCCGGAAGAAATATTGAGATTATTACGTACTTTTCATGCATTTCATACATGTGCATTAACCCATGACCAGATGGCGTTATATACGCGTATACATGTAAATATATGTATATGGGATATGGAAAAAGGTTACGGTGTTATATACGCACCACCACCTGATCAACTGTTATATAATGATGATGTTGCTCACAGTGACTGAAATATGATTCAAACGGTGTTATATACGCGTATATATGTATGTATATGTATAATGGATATGGGAAAAGGTTACGGCGTTATATACGCACCACCACCTGATCAGCTAGTATATGTTGATGATATTGCCCACAGTGGCCGAGATGATATGATGGGATGCCCTCAGTGGCTTGATGATATTATGTACACTCATACCTATGCATGGCATGACATTTGTACGCATATGCATGACATTATAAATATTTCATACAGAGCTATCCAGACTTACATGTTGATTATATGTGTCTTTAATTAATGTTGACTTATTATTACATTTCAGTTCTGCCTTACATACTCAGTATATTATTCGTACTGACGTCCTTTTGTTGGGGACGCTGCGTTTCATACCCGCAATAGACAATCAGTTTGACGATTCCTCATAGTAGACAAGATTGGCATTCAGCGAAGGATCGGTAAGACTCCACCTCATTCGGAGTGCAGCTGAGTCTATGAGTCATCGTGTCAGAGTTTTGCTACAAGCATATGGGTAGCCGGTACCCTATACCATTTAATGTCAAATAATCTTAGAGGCTTGTAGACAGAGGTTCATTTTGTACAGTATGTCAGAGGCCTTAACGGCCCATATGTATTCATGTTTTATGAATGATAGTTTATTGAAACAGTGTTGCCCGCTTACAAGTTGGAAATTACGAGTTCGGCCATGTTGGCCCATGATAGTCACAAAGAAAATAAATGAGTTACAAAGTGGTTCGCTCGGACCAATGCGGCACTGGGTGCTAGCCACGCCTCCCCAGGTTCGGGGCGTGACACTAAAGTTTGCTTCTGGTAGTCGCGTTGGAGTCACGAACTTATTTCTCGAAATGAGGATATGACTTTGTGCCATATAATTTTTTGTTGTCTCAAGGCCTGTCACTTCTCGTCTTTTCCTTCCCTTGACCATAGACTCTGTAACACTGTCATTTTGATCTATTGTTGTCATCCATAATGCTCCATTAACTCTCTTCTTATTTCTTGCTAACATTTCTGTCAATCACTTTATTCCGAAAACTTCGACACGACATTCTTTTACTTTTAGATCCCCTTGCTCCATCCACGGGCTCTTTGGGTTGCCTAACATTCTCTCCCTACTAGGTACGGGAGCCATATCAAGGTAATATTTATCCCTTCTAATATTTCATTTCCTATGTTTGTAGTACTCACAATTAGATGTACTATTTTAGAGTGCACCATCTGAATGTCTCACAAGGAGATTTATTACCATATTTGCAATATCCTTCGAAAATGTCGACTAACGCAAATAATCCGCCCATCATTTTGGGTCACTCTAACCCCAGCCGGATCTTGATATCCGTCCTTTTCGTATACTACTTTTGTTACTGTTGAAGGTCTCACAATGCTTATATTTTTCTGCCTGAGTTGAAAATACCGATAATCTTCATTAATTGGGCGCCTCGTACCCTTGTTCATCTTGCTTCTTTCACTTGTTAAACTTGTATCTATATTCTGAAGCTCTCATTGCCTTTCACCGTAGGGGTGAATAGTATTCTTGCCTTAAGGATCCTTATCAAGAGGCTTACACGTCTTAGTACACACATGATCTACTGAAGACCTTACATTTACTCATCATAAACATTATGAAAAATCGAGTTCCTCTGACTTAACTCTTCCATAGCCACATTCAATCTCTTACCAATTGTAGGTATCGTCTTGTTACGAATGAAATAGAAGCTATGAGTTTGAATTCTTATAGGTGAGCTCTACCACATGATCTAGAGAAAGAAGAAAGAGTAACAATCCTAAATGCCCTGTAGCCTCCTGCTTATAAGTGTGGTGCACAACACATCCATAAAAAAGACATGACTTGTATACTCCCTAGGACAGAACTGCTCTGATACAACTTTTGTCACGCCCCAAGCCTGGAGGGGGCGAAATCGGCACCCGGTGCCTCACATATCCTTGCATGACAACTTGCGACTAAGGGACTTTGAACATATAATGGCATACCTTGGTCATGGGACACATTGCAAGACAATTTGTGAACGCTGACTAAACATCAACATAAAGCTGGGCTGGCAAGGCCGTCATAACTACTTCAGCTGACAACCCACAAAATATACATACAAGGCCTACAAGCCCAACATACTGCGCTAACTGACAGGATATGTCTACAAGCCTCTATTGATGGATTTACTATTATTGGAACAGAGCCCCGACCTACCCATAACATATATATACATATATACACAAGATGTACATAAAACTCTAGACCCGACAACTCCGAAGGACATGGATCTTACCGATAGAGCTGAACTAGGGCAACACCTACTGAGGAGGTCCACCCACCTGTCTGTCTGAACCTGCACGCATAAAATGCAGCGTCCCAAGAAAAGGGACGTCAGTACGAAATAATGTACTAAGTATGTAAGGCAACAAAATAACTGAAAGCTGAAACTGAACTGATAATATAATAACTGAAAGTAACTAGGAGTCAAAGATAATCTGAAGATATGCTTACCTGCTGATACTGACTCAACTCTCTCAATATAGTAAGTAAAATAGTTGTCCGGCCCTATAAGGCTCGACATATATATATATATAACTGCTTTGCCGTAGTAGGATCGCTCATAGGCGCTCGGCCATACTAGTCTCTGTATCTCATCGATTTTGGTCTCGCTCATAGGCGCTCGGCCACAGTAGGCTCGGTTTATAACTTACCATCTGATCAGAGGTTGCCTAATAGGGGTCTGCCCATCGATTATAGGTCGATGGTAATGAAAATACTGTAATACTATATATATATATATATATATATATATATATATATATATATATGTGTGTGTGTGTGTGTGTGTGTGTGTAGACTCTCTACTCTCTTGGCTGAAAGAAGACAAAACTCAATTGAATATAAAGTCCCGATAAGGGAAAATACTGTAACTTATGAGACTAAGATAATGTACTTAAATTTGAGAGTATGAACTTCTCTTTATCTTTCGTTATCAAACACATGTAGTTACTGGATGATGCTAAAATGAAGGAAAGGTTTATCCTTAACATACCTGAGTCGATTCTCTTGACAATATTTTTAACACACATCAATAGGGACAACACGTAACGGTTGATCGAGTAGGGAATTATCTGTATGATATTCTTGGAAAAGATTGTACCGTACTCCCTTGGAGTTGCGATTTCACGTTGCTGCAGTTTCATACGAAATGTTGAGCTCCATTCTTTACTTAGCATCCTACTTTTAATAAGATAAGAGATCTTTTAAATTTGAGAGTTCCATCTGTTACTTGCATCTAGAATAAACTACTTAATCAACTTATTAATTCCCCACTAATCCAATAATCAATCAATTATCCACATAGTTAAGAATTATCTCAAATTATTTAAAATACTACTCACTTTTAACACACCTTATACACCTTACTATCATGGTCATGTGGTACCTTGTACAACACTAGTCCATAAATACAGGGTATTATAGCTCGGATCGTATCTTATCTCAAAATAACAACTTTCGACGAAACTCATTTTCTTCGATTTGCTTATCTTGTCACCTTCACAAATTTACTTATCCCTTGTTTGAAATAGCATAATACTTATAATCCCAAAATAATCTCATTCCTGAGCTTACGTCGATTAACTTACGACAAAACTTTAATGTACAAAAATGCGGGATGTAACATCTCATTTTCGAGCTTTCATCAATTTATTTATGGCGTACTTTCACGTACGAAAATATGGGGTGTAACACTGAAGTTTTTGGTTTGTTTGCTAAAACATGATACTAAACAAGCTGAGTTTTTACATAATTTGCTAAAACTTCATACCAAAATGCTGAAGTCTTTGTCTTGCAGTATAAACAAGCTGAAGTTTTTTTAGTTCATTTGCTAATACTTCAGCACTAAAATATGTTGAATTTTGTCCTGGATTCAATAGTTTTGCCATGAGCTTTTTCCGAAATTTCAGCAGAAGATGCTGAAGTTGTTTAGTTCATTTGTAAAAACTTCAGGACAAACCTGCTGAAATTTTCCTCCTGCATTATGTAATTTTCTAATGAATTTTAAAAATTCATACCAAAGCGTGCTTAAGTTTTGTCTTGCATTAATCTTCTTTTTCATGAGCCTTTTTTTGAAAGTTGAAGTTTTTTAGTTCATTTGTTAAGACTTCAGCACTAAAATATGTTAAGGCTTTTTTTGAAAGCTGAAATTTTATTTTTAAAACGTAACAAGATTTTCATTTATATAACAACATAAACATTAACAAAATACGGACATCATCAAAACATTGACAAAACAAAAAGAAGAGACATAAAAAACATTAACAAAAAACACAGAATAAAAACATAAAAAAAGGATTACAAAAACTAAGCATTATCACCATCATCAAAACAGTATTCATCAATTCCTCGAAATATCTCATCATCATCCAAATCAGAGATGACTATAGGATACTTCGGCAAAAGGCCACTTAGTCCAATGAGATCACTGTTCAACTTGTTGAATTCAGTATGCTACTGACTTTGTTCAACTATTACTCTGCCCATAAGATAAGGAAGACTCTTTAAGCTGTTTTGCAGCTTGACATAGTCGTCCCATATGGGAAACTTAAAACAATCAAATTGTTGGACAACCTTGTCAAACGATGTTGAAGAACCTTCACAACTGCGTTCGAAGTTCAGCCTGTTCTGGAATGATTCATCGGCAAAAAACTGCGGTCTGATTCTTTCCCAATCAGCCTTTATTTGATCCCACTTCTGCATAATATTAGCCTTCGGTACTTTACTGTTCCAATCAGACTTCAAACTCTCCCATTTCTGCATAATTTCATCCATTGTAAGCTTCCTACTTCCGTTAGCACCAGATGTTATTTCTTTTAAAAAAGCTAAAAGGCTAAGGATGAATATAAATTTAAATAAATATGATAGAAGTCTATGGATGACTATGAAATTTTCAAGTGAATACATTGTTAATATAGCCAAAGAGTTCACCTAATCAATTTTATATCTATAAATGTAAAAATAACTTTCCAGGTATGCTTACTGTTTTACATTCAGAGAAATTGAATGTAACAAGATAAGTAGGTGGTAAAACAAAAGAAGTAGGTGGTAAATGCAAAAAGAAATGTAACTCAGCCTAATAAGTCCACAGTTTTTCTATTGTAAAAAAATAACTTCAGCCTGAAAAGTTTTCACATAATCAAATTGAAAATGCTTTATTTATTATTTGTAAATGCAAAAGTAATTTTTCAACTCATTTATTATATAATCAGAAAAATTAAAATGTAAGATGAAGTAGGTGATAAAAGACAAAAAGTAGCTAGTAAATGCAAAAAAGAAAAGTATCAAGTTAAAAAAAAAACTAAAGCATGCTGAAGTTTTGCCCTGCAGTCTGAGGGTTAGCAATGAGTTATCCATTAAAACTTCAGAATAATAATGTTGAAGTTATATAGTTCATCTGCTTAAACTTCAGATTGAACGTGCGGAAGTTTTGCCATGCATTCTGAGGGTTAGCAATGGTTTCCCATAAAAAAATTCATAACAAAAATGCTGAAGTTATTTAGTTCATGTGCTAAAACTTCAGAGTTAACATGCTGAAGTTTTGTCCTGCAATCTGAGGGTTAACAATGAGTTTCCCATAAAAACTTCAGAATAAAAATGTTGAAGTTATATAGTTCATGTGCTAAAATTTCAGACTGAATATGCTGAAGCTTTGTCCTTCAGCCTGAGGGTTAGCAATGAGTTTTCCATAAAAACTTCAGAATAAAAATGCTGAAGTTATTTATTCATGTGCTAAAACTTCAGGCTGAACATACTGAAGTTTTTTTGTTCATTTCCTAATACTTTACACTAAACATGCAGAAGTTAAAACTTCATGCCAATATGCTAATATGTTAAATATGCTAATAAAATTTTTTTCCTACAGTCGACACTTTTGTTATGAGTTTTATCCAAAACTTCAGCGTAAAAAGCAGAAGTTATTTAGTTCATGCTGAAGTTTATCATGCTAAATTTTCACAAAAATATACGAATTCACAAAAATTTGATACAATCCAAGACTAATTAACACGAATAGAACAAAAATTTAAAAGACAAACATCACATAATTCACGAAAATTAATGTATATTCACAAATCCAATTTTGTTTTCACTTACATCCTTGAAAAAAAAAAAGAATATGTTTCATTTACAAGTTATTCTCTATCGTAAAAATTCACACAGAGTCTCTTCATATTCTCCATAGTCATGTCCTAGTTGCTCTTCTGGAGTTTCATAACCACTATCTTGTTTCCACTTTCCATGAGTCCAAAGATTTGCAGTCAATTCTCTCCTGAATGTCAATGCATGACTTTGATTGAATTTGGAGACATCTTATTGCTTCAACCGCAGATCAAGGAACTTAAGAGCAAATATACCATAATCAACACCATAAAAAGAACATGAAAAAAATTGAATATTAGTTAACACAAGAAGAAAAAACAATAAACATAAGATGCATGGTAAACATATGCCAAACACGTACTTGTTATCCTGTAGGGGTGTGTTCATCCACTTAATCGTAAATTTTTCCATAGGATTTTCCCCATAAATTTTATTGTGTGTGCCAAAGTCCAAGCATTTGAGACAGTGTGGGATCAACCGGACATAATTGTGAACATGTTCAACCGCACACTCTTATGGTGTATTGCTCATGGAATCATACACATATATAGTTTTTTTTCAAAGTGCAGAATTCCAAGAAAGTAGGGCGTAGATCTCTGGCCCGTCCTTGGCTTAAGTCAAAATGGAAAGAATACTTTTTCGGCAGATGCCCATGTGATACCACATGAAAGGTCAATGCCTCTTACGTAGTTGGCCACCTTTTCACCAGTTGATCCTTTCCATTTTTTTTCTCCTCCATTCTCTTTTCCTTCCTTATTCTAATTTTCTCCTTTTGTTCATATGAAGGATGAACACTAGCCAACTTAGTCATATACTGAACAAAAATTAAATTTGTTACTGCAGATCTTGATTTTGGTTAACTTGGAAGGTGATAGCAATATTTCTTGCACAAGAAATATACGTCCACTTCAATATGTTGCAAATGAACAATAACAAAAGAAAAATATGTGAAATAAAAAACTTCAGCATGAATAAATATGAAGTTTAGAAAAAATGCGTTACAAAACTACAAACTGTGTGACAAAAACTTAAGCATATTCAGTATGAAGTGTTAGGAAATAACCTAAAAAACTTCAGCATGTTTGATTTAAAAGTTTAGAAAAAAAACTTAAGGTTAAAACTAGAGAATGCATGTCAAAAACACCAGCAAGTTTAGTCTGATGTTTTAGCAAATAAGCTAAACAACTTCAGCAGTTTTACCATGCATAAAACTGAAGTTTACCAAATTACAGTACAAAAACATTAAAAACAAACATAAGCTGAAGTTTTGGAAATACAGTTGAAAACCAATTCAAAAAATAAACTTAATAACTTACTTCATCCGAAAGATCAGAGATAGGATCCACAAGTTCGGTAAAGAATGACTTTGGAATATCAATTCCAGCTAATCTGAATGGCTTGGAATTATATTCACTGGCATCCGTCTTCAACCAGTCTGTGAATCTTTGCATCAATCCACTCTCTTGATTAATATAACGGAAGGGACACTTTCGTGTAGTCTTTCCTACTTTCCAATCTTTCCTCTTTCACTTTTGTTTAGGAATTACGTAAGGAGATTCCAATCGTATACTCTCCATACGAATCCTTTTTCCTGTTTTAGCTGTTTTGCATTTTGCTTGCTTTTCCTGCTTTTCCGTCATAACTAACTGCTGCGGTTCAGCAGCAGGGGAAAAATCCACAGCCATGGCGGCAGTTACTTGACCAATTCCATGTTGTTCAATGTTTTTATCTCTCTTCACCAACAACAACAACAACAGAATTACCTTCTGAACCAATCCCGTCTGTACTACCGAGCGAAAATGAATATAACTTGAAGTTGGGGATAGCACTGGTGTCACTCATAACATTAGGAGAACAGAACATCTTCCTTCTCTTAAAATAGAACTGATATAAAACACACATTAGGCAAAAAAACACCTTGTAATCGAATTACAGAAAAAAACCAACTGGTCTAAGTGTTGTGACACAGATGGTGTTTGCATTCCAATGGATCCACTTCCATTACCTTCAGATACGCCTATATCTTCATACAAAAAAAATATACTCAATAATACTGACTAAATTTTAAAAATAATACAAACACACTTCACACCTGTCTGTGAGCCAACAGGTGTGAATAAATATATTTCTCCTTTTATATATAGCCGAATGATCTCACCATATCAAAAAGCATAAAAAATAAAAGAAAGTATGTAAAATTTCAAAATGAAAATATATACTTGGATCAAATGTAATAAATTCGTGATCTATAGAATACCTTGACGTTTGTCTTCCACTGCGGTTTCGCCAGACTGCATGCCTTTGTCAATTTCAACAGCTCCAACTTCATTCAATACTGTAAAAACGACGTCGAGGAGAATTTGAGTATTTTCTAGAAGGATTTTCTCAACTCTATCTTCATGCAATGCAGCATCATCAAAGAGTTTTTGAGTTGTATCAATTGAAGCAACACTATTTTCAATTTTCACTGCATATTCATAAAGAGGGGGGAGGGATCAATGATATATATATATATATATATATATATATATATATATATATATATATATATATATATATATATATATATATAACATAGAAAATATTTATACCTGTAGTGAAAACTTTCTGTGTCTCGACACCTAAAATTTCTTGGCAAATAGCTATTGCGTCCGCAAATGGATTGCCTTTTCCAATAGTGGTACGCACATCACTCGATGTAAGTTCTTCAGTACCAACAGGCTCATGATCTCCATCGCCACACATATTTCCTTGTGCAACATCACTACCCAAATCACAACTCGATGCATGTTTTTCAGTATCGACAACTTCATCAACTGCACCTTTCTTGCTTCCTACATTCTCGGTTGATAACTGTTCATCATATCCATCTTTGCTCAGTCTATCAAAACTGGTACATTCCTCTTCAACTTGTTTTTCAACACGTTGAACTTCCTCGAATACTTGAACATCGTCTTCAAGAGCCGCTTCCTCCCTGTTACATTTTCATCTACGACTTTATGCAGTGGATCATGAGCAGCATTAATATCTGATAGAGGTTCGAACGAGTCGTTCATCCTATCATATTGTCGATAGTTCATCAAATCAAAATCTGCATCACCATCATCCATTCCTTTTGATTTATCGACAATCTTAAAGAACTTTTCAAACTTCTCATCAAAATATTCCTATAAAAAATTACTAACAATGATTAATCTGAATAACATTGGAATAAAAGACTTCTCTATAAATAAGCTTACCTTGACTTTTATCATAACCTCATCCACAATAGCAGATCGCCCATCCTGTTGAAACTCCTCAACAACTTTTTTCGCGATCATGCGTCTTTCTTCTTCTGCATGTCTTTTAACTTCCCTCGTTACCGTCTAGTATAGAGACACAGAACAATACTTCAGGTCTAAAAGAAAGTTGAAGTTCAACAAACACATAATAAAACTTCAGTTAAAACATGCTGAAGTTCAGAATACAGAACAAAGCTTCAGCTAAAGCATGTTGAAGTTCAGCAAATATAGAACAAAGCTTCAGTTAAAAACATGCTAAAGTTCATCAAATACAGAACAAAAGCTTCAGCTACTAGAATGCTGAAGTTCATCACAAACAGAACAAAAAACTTTAGCTAAAACATGTTGTAGTTTTACAAAACACAAAAACAAAAAACTTCAGCTCAAAACTTACACGACATATTGTGTTGACTAATTCATTGTCAAACACCGTTGTAGAACGGTTAGAACGACTCTAGGTACGAGGTGATTCTTACAGGAGTTCGATTGGCTTCTTTTGATAGACTCTGACTATGTGGTGATTCACCGATTACATGAGTTCGATTGGCTTCTTTTGATCGTCTCCGACTATGTGGTGATTCACCAGTTGATGGAACCGCATTCAGTACCTTTGAACGAATCCGACTGCATGGTGATTGTCCAACTAAAAGCATTGAATTCAATTCCTCTTCGGTAAGAATTGTATCCAATATCCTAAATGTCCGATATTTCTGTTTAATACAAAAAACTATATTATGAAAATAAAATAAAACTGATACGTCAACATATTAACACAACTACAGAAAAAGAAAAAAAAAAGAAAAATAGAAAATATTAACTTACACCATGATTACTGAAGTAATCCTCATAAAGTGTTTTATATTTAGGCTCAACGTAACATCCTGGGAACCTGAGGGGCATCAAGGAAGTCTTCCTCTTTTAAATATTTCTCCTCAATATCGGGGAAGCGCTCATAGAACCAAACACATAGTGGAAATGGAAATCCATCTATAGTATACTCAGTTGGATTCTTTTTGTCCTGGTTGTCCAAAGAATATTTCATTGAGGTAATGAGACTCTCATAAGACGCATTACCCCAAGGATAATCAGTACAAGCCTTATCATCTTCAACAATAGTTGCATACTCTGCCGACACAGTTGATTCATTCTTTTTTCCAAACAAAATAGACTCCACAACAAGAATTTCCATAAGCTTCACAACATCTTCATCACGCTCGCATACGTGTTTGAAATTCACATTATCCTTTTGAATTTTATTCCGGGTCATATAATCTCGAATGTCCTTCAAGGTCACACCTTAGACTTGCCAAATAGGGCTTCAGAATCTTGCTCTCTTGTTTAACTGATTTTTCAATATTATGTGATGTGATCCTCAAACTGCACATAATATGAAAGTTTTCAAGACTGAACAACACATTATAGCCAAAAATCTTGAAACTAATGGAGTCTCGATCATTGGTGAATACGCGAGAAAGAATCAAACAATGAACCAACTTCATGTTGCAATGAAAATTCTCCATAGCCATAATATACCGAAATGTACCATTATCCAGATTCTCCTGTTGTGTAGGAATCAAGAAAGTTGCAATATAACGCTTCAATTCGTGGTTCCCCTTCCAGTAAGCACGACAGTTAAACCAATCTCCAAACTCATAATATTTGTCCTCTGGTTTTGTAGGTAGAGCAATAGGGACTGAAGGAGATTTGCATATTCTACATGCTTTAGGATCTTTAGGTGCTTTAGGATTTTGTAGGTGATTTAGATTTCGTAGATGCCATCTGTTCAAAAAAATAGATAGGAAAAATAACGTAAGAACATTATCAAAAAAATCAGTTAAAACTTTAGGTCTAAGAAGGCTGAAGTTCAGCAAATATAAAATAAAACTTCAGCTCCTAAATGATAAAGCTCAGCAAATTCAAAATAAAACTCAGCTCCTAGAATGTTGAAAGTTCACCAATTACAAAACAAAAACTTCAATATAAACTTGAAGTTTAGCAAACACAAAACAAAAACTTCAGGACTATAATGTTGAAGTTCAATAGTTACAAAACAAAAACTTCAGCAAAAACTCAAAGTTCAGCCAACACAAAACAAAATCAGCTCCTAAAAATGCTGAAGTTACAAATACAGAACACAAATTCAACTCCAAATAATTCTGAAGTTCATAAAAAAATATAACAAAAACACAAAACACAAAATAAAACTTCAGCTCCTAGAATTAAGCTATCCTTGAAGTATTATAAACTTCACACTTTAATAGAATCATCTATTTTACTCTCAAAATTGTTAAAAATGTCAAAGTATCCAAAAATCACTGAAGAATTTATAGAATTTTCATCAAAAGAACACAAACACACGTTAAAAAACCTAAAAATACAACCGCAAAAGTAAAACATAGAAAAATAATGTACTAATCAAAGTAACACCTAGGAAACTATGTTATCATAAATAAAAAAAAGGGAAAAGATTCAACTAAGATGACTATAAACAAAAAAAAATAGAATAAAAATAATACTAAAATAAAACCCAGAAAGTTAATGCAATGTACCTGTGATTATACATAATGTTATTGGGAGAAAAACAGTTGAAAAATCAATAAGAATCATAAATCGTTTGATTTCAGAGATAAATAAACAAAAAACGCGAAGAACGTGAGAAGAGAGACAGAGACAGTAAAATGGCGTATATTTGGAGAGAAAATAGTCTTTTAATAAAGAAGGACAAAATTGTCTTTTTAAAAGGTTTTTAACAAAAAAATGAATAAGGATACAAACAGAAAAGCGAAGCGGGTACAGGTTAAAAAAGGGCGACCAAATAAGGCGCCACATGCAATTTTTACTATAGTGAAGGACTTGGATTGAATATCTGAATTGGGCTCATATATCCATGAAAAGACAGGTAGAAATGATCTGGGATAGCTATTTTTTAACATGATATTTAGTTTTTATCTAGTATTTTTAATGCTAAGCAAAAACAGTAACTACTATATTTACGCAACGTTCATGAAGGTGCAAATACATGACACTTTGTTCTTAATATTTACACAACATTCATGAAGTTAAAGACACCATGTCCTTAATATTTACACAACACTCACAAAGTTAAGGACACTATGTCTTTAACATTTACACTGTATACATGAAGTTAAGGACACCATGTCCTTAACATTTACACTGCACATATGAAGTTAAGGACATGAGGCCCTAAAGTTTAACAACAAAAGGTGCAAATACAAGTTAAGGACATTATATCCTTAACATTTACACTGCACACATGAAGTTAAGGACGTCATGTCCTTACAATTTATACTACACATATGGAGTTAAGGATATAATGTCCTAAAGTTTAACAACTGAAGGTGCAAATACATGACACTTTGTCCTTAATATTTACACAGCATTCATGAAGTTAAGGACACCATGTCGTAAATATTTACACAGTACCCATGTCAAGCACAAAGGTATTTTCGTCTGAGCGGGTAAAAATTTATTAAACACTGTCTAAAGAGTACATACATTTTAAACAATGGCTAAAGAGTAAAGACATCTCTAATTAATGACTAACCGTTCACTTCTCAAAAGATAGAGCTTGTAATTGGGCCAGTTCTTGGGTCAGTAGTTGACATCTTATTTGAGTCTATTGACCATTTTCTCAAAATTTAACTTTCAAATACTAAACGACTCCCTCCGACCACTATTGACTTGACATATCTTTGCAAGTAACAAAGAAAAAAATAATAATTTTTTTATATCACCCATATTTCTTACTTCTATATGATAAAAAAAATAAAGTGAAAATAAGTAGTACCTGATAAGAAGGGCAAAATAAGTATAAAACGATAAATTATAGATTGGTTCTCCATACCGGATAAGTAAAAGTTGAGTTCTATTTTTAGTACAATAGACAAGTAAACTGGGACAAAAGGTTTATTCATAGTGCGTAGATGATCACTTTTATTATCTAAAAACGTTGTAAATAATATGATATTGAAATAACCTATGAGAAATAACTTTATATTGGCTATTTAACCAAAATATGGATTAAAATTGCCAAATGAGTAGCTAGACAAAAAGTGAACAACAAATTGTGGAATACTTCTGAACGTGAAATTGTTCAATCACATTGACTATACAGCTTTGTTGATTACATTCACATGCATGATCATTCTAAACAAGTTCTTAGTTAAAAATTAAAAGTGAAAATGATTGTTTAATTATCACGTATGTGGTTGGAACTTGGAAGATCCAATGGACATAAAGGAACTATACAACTTGAAACATCCACTGATTTGATTGAAAAGTGATCAGTTCCAACCCTACGCCACTATAAAGTAGCGAGGAGAGGTCGATACAATTTTACTCAATTAGTCGTGATCGATATCTACAGGGAGTTTATATTGGTTGAGAGTTAGGTTTCTACCTAATTTAGTTGTGCGTGTTGTTTCTAATTGCATTTCTAACCATGGTTGTGATTGTTTCTATTCTAATTTAATGCTATTGATTGCTAACAAAAATCTAAGTACAATATTTTTGTCAGAGTTTTTCAAATGATAAAAAGCACTAGGGAAGTGACTTCCGCCAAGGCGAGTATCTAATGGGGTCGAGAGTCTAGGACTAGCTTGTTATGATTGGGTCATGATATAACCTTCACACATAAATACTCCCTTTATACCTCTCGGTAGTTTGAGTGACTCTGCCCGATTTAGCTTTCTCAAGCCCAAAAAGTCGGGTATTACTATATCTAGGTTTAACCATTTAATGTGGGCTATCAATCTCTTGAATTCACCTCAATTCCTTGTTAGCTTATTTTTCCTAGACTTTGGCCCTCTTTCTCAAGAAGAGCCTAAGTCAAAAAGGCACGAATCAGTGTTTACAACCACCAATTTTACATTTAAAGCGTGAAATAAGTTAGATATCACTAACCCATATACAATTAAGCCCTAAACTTAAAGACCCATTAAATACCCACACTAGGGTTGGGTCGCAACCCTACCTATAGGGTCTAGCTACTCATAATAATGGTAGAAATCAAAAATGAAGATGTAATATAAGCCATAAAATTCAAATACAAGAAGAAAATCTAAAGATAAAAGCTAACACTACTCTAAAATTACTCAAAATGGTAAAGTACGGCTGTTCACGTGTTCCCTAATACAAAACTTTACCTAAAAATGTCAAAAAGATCTATTTATACACAGCTAAAATTTCTGGACAAAAATGCCCCTACGGAGGTTTCGCTGACCGCGTAATAATAGGCGCGTCCGCCCTTGAACTTTCGCGGCTGCGCAATAACAAGCGTGGTCCGCGTTTCATCAAATCTGGGCTTGGGTTGGACTAGGTTTCGCAGACCACGTAAATTCATTCGCGTCCGCGTTAGCTTTAATCGCGACCGCGTAAATTCATTCACGGACCGCGTTCCTCAGTTAAACTCGACCTGCAGGGTCTCTGAACCTCAAACTGCGCTCTCAGCGGAATATCCTTCGCGTCCGCGTTAGACCAATACGCGGCCACATAATTTAAACGCAGCCAACGGCCATGTTTGTACTTAAATGCAGCTTCTCTGAACCTCAATATTGTGGGTCGCGTAATAGTATCCGCCTCAGTGGTGAACCCAACGCGGCCGCGCTTTTCCATCGCGATCAGTTGTCCAATTCCGACCTTGGTGACCCTGCAAGCAAGCACATTAAGTTAGATTTCGGGAATATTTTTACGCATTTTTTATCGAAAACCTAAGCAAAAGATAGCAAATAGTAGGCTAAATTCCCTAGTTATCATTTGAGTCATAAACGCATTTTCCATCATTCTTTTAAATTATTATTGTTTCACTTTTTAAATTTTTATGAGGTAATAACAAGTTACAAAGGTAAAAAAGGAAATCGTTTTTTGGTAGTGTTTGAACTCTGCATCCAAACGATGAGCAGAGATACAACCATTATTAGCCTATTAATACACTCATATTATGTCCTATTAAAATAATTTTGATATTTTCTTTTTGCAAATATTTAATTTTGATATTGACAACTCAAAAATTTTGACAACACCTATTTTTCAATTCCCCCTCCTCATCCTACCAAGTTGGAGAATCTAATACCAAAGGAAGATCTGTCAATTAATTCTAGAGAGGCATATACCATTTAGAGGAAAAACAAATATGCCACATGTTATACATAAACAATTAACCCAAAGGACAATTAACAAAAGCAGAGCATGTGAATATACAAAAGCAAGCACTACCTTAACTTGGTGGAAGAATGTATACCCAATTATAGTATTTAATTATTTCTATTCACCTAGTGTTCTGTACTTGCTTTATGGCTCGCGTCGCATAAGGCTCATTTAAAAGAATGTACCCCTTGTTGAACGTGGGAGTTGTTCTTATTTTATCGAAGGGGTTTGAATTAGCTCCTCCCGATCATATTTCTCCCGAGATGAAAGAAAAGATTGGCACTTTATCTTTTTGTAGCTATCCAACTATTAGAATTTTTTTCATTCCTATGGCTCGAACTCCATACATCTAATTAAGTGTGAAGAGATTCTATCCATTCCATTACCTTTGATAATAATTAAGATAATATAAAATTAATTGTAGCAAGGGCCTCTCATTATAGTACCTTATCTTAATCGTTAACCTAGTATTATAACTTTTGAATCATTACCATTTATTTAATCTTAAAAAGGGAAATAAAGCTAAGTAGACGATTTATTAGGTGGTGGGGAACCAATGAATGCGTACTAAAATAAAGCTACTACTTGTTGACAAAAGCTTCATTAGATAAATTAATCATCAAAGGGTACTTAATCAAAGATTAGTTTAAGATTAAGGGTCTAAAGCAACTGTCTTGAGCAGTGTTTTGAGCGGCGGCAACGTGCATTTGTCGGTAATTTTTGGGATTAAGCCAAAACCTAAGTTTAATCTAAGGTTTATGTTGGATCTAAGGGAGTCACGTGCAAGTTGTGGGGTGGACTTGGGGGGACAAAAATTGGAATAAAGTAAAAATAAAAATTATCTTTATATATAAAATTATGTTTAAAAATAACTTAGGATAATGGTGTTTAAGAGAAAGGTTACCAAAATTTGGACAAGTGTTGTTGGGAATATTTAGGCTCTAGTCCTAGAGATTGGTGAAAATGAAATATATCATGGGCTTCCTAAATTATTATGATAATTAATTTAAGAAAAATAATTTATTATGGAATACGATAAAGGAAATGATATGATCATAGGGAAAAACAATATATAAAGGACATATGACGATCATGTGTGACTCAGTGGCCAGAGTAGGATAGAGGGGATAAAGTTTACTTTTTTTAAGGTTAAGTTATATATATCGTCAAGGTGAAAAATTGTATATTTTTATTTATTCCGTAATTCGTTTGGTTTTTCATAATTATAAATTTACATTTGAATAAAGCTCCTGTATATATTTTCTGTATGATCTAATAGCATAAAAAATTTGGTTTATACATCTAATATAAAAGTAATTTAACTATGACTTGTTCTCTTTACTATACTAAAATAAAGGGGATTTTTTTAAGAAATAGAGCTAAATAAATATAGAGATAGTCGACCCAATTAATTTGTGATTGGGTTGTTTTATTTCATTGTAATTATTTCCTCGAATTGATTTTTTTTTCTTCTTCTTTTCAACTGTAATTTTCGATTAACAAAACAATAGGTTTTACCTGACAGAATTCGAGAATCTAATTCTGCTAATTTTCTGTCAAATATCGGGACTAAATTTGTTATCTATTTAAGAGCTAGCTTGAAGAACAGTTTAAAGTACATGACTCATACTAATTTAAAGTATATCATATAAAACCGTTTCCTATATGAAGTTCTATACCATTCCCAACTAGTAGGTATTACTTATATGGATATTTCTCTTTTATTCTATTCTATTTTTATTTGAATCTGTATTTATTTTTAGGATTTACAGATCTTTCGGGACAACTTACTTCCATATGATATTAGGTCTACCTTCTCGTACCTTCCCATCATGATTTCACACTTACGAATCGGTATATTTGTAGATCAGAAATGATCAAACCATCTCAAGCGACCTTCTCTCTCATTTTAAAAAGAGTACTATTGGAAGGGAGCCTTGATGTAACTAATAAAGTTATTGTCATGTAATACGGAGGTCACGGTTTTGAACCGTGAAAACAATCTCTTACAAAAATACAGGGTATAAAGTTGCATACGATAAATTCGTGTAGTCCGATTTTTTTTCAAAACCCCATACATAACGAGAATTTAGTGGACCGGAATACATTTTTTACTTTAATATAAGAGAAAGTTATAGTAGTAATAAAGAGGGTGCAAGTCACAGTTGACAGTGAACAAACTGCACCAGGCATGTGGCTTGTGTGTTTTGTTAGGCGGAAGCAGACTGTATTTATAAGGAAAAATAAAACTCATTATTATTCTATGCATGTCTGCAAAATTGCATGGTAAATGAAATATTTTATCATAAGAGGCATGGTGGACATGCACAAAAGAAAAGTAGGTAATAAATTATTGGTGATATGAATGAAAATTTATTTTTGAAAAATATTTATCTGCACTCAATATGTTCACATCAAGGTAAATAAGTTAACTTTAAAAATTACAAAGTAAAGTTCGGCACATATTATTCAATTATGGTTAACGGATAAGAAAATTATATACAATAACAACATACCCAATATTATTCCACATCGTAGAGTTTGGGGAGGATAGTGTGTGCGTAGACCTTATCCTTACGTTCTGAGGATAGGGAAGTTGTTTTCAATAGATTCCCGGCTCAGGAAAGCATAAGCATCACATTAATGAAAATATAGACAAGAAGAGATAGTGCCAAAAAGTCATATAAAGCAGAGTAAAAATAACAAGATAGTAAGATGATCAATAATGAAAAAAAATAGCAGAAACCTACTACCAACAAAAAGCTAGACTGCATGCCAATGCTACTGATATGAACATTCTAGACTACCTACTCTACTACCCTAATCCTCGACCTCCATACCTTCCTATCAAAGGTCACGTCCTCGGTCAGCTACGACATGTCCTGCCTAATCACCTCTCCCCACCTCTTCTTTGGCATACCACTACCTCTTCATAGGCCCTGCAATGTCAATCTCTCACACCTCCTCATTGGGGCGTCTGCGATCCTCCTCCTCACATGACCAAACCACCTAGCTAAACCGTGCTTCTAGCATCTTGTCTCAATAGGGTCCACTCTCACCTTGTCGCGAATAACCTCATTTTTTATCATATCTAACCTGGTGTGCCTGCACATCCATCCAACATCATCATCCCTGCTACCTTCATCTTCTAGACGTGAGCGATTTTGATTAGCCAACACTCGCCCCATATAACATCGATGGTCTGACCACCACTCTGTAGAACTTACCCTTAAATTTCGATGGCACTTTAATTTCTTGTCACACAAAACACCGGAAACGAATCTCTATTTCATCAATTCTGCTCCTATATGATGTGTGACATCTTCATCAATTTCTCCAAATATACATGCACAATATATGTCTTGCATTATTAGCTTTATTATTTAAAAATCGTGTACAAATAACTTTTTTTTAAAATTTATGTAAAGCTTAAGGTATGAATTTATTTGAAGTTTTGCTTATTTTTTTGACTCCCCTAGATGAAAATTCTAGTGTCGCCGCGATTCTTGGGCGTAATGCAATCCCACCCCTTTAAAACATTAGTTACATCTCTTGTAATCACTTTAAAAGTGGGCACAGATTTGAGATTAAAAAAAAAAAAAAGTAGAAGACGACAGAGAATCTTTGGTGGGACTAACGACATGAAATGACTATAGTATAACTGTTTGCTGCTTTCCTTCTAACTTAAATTCCCAAATTTTAACAAACATGGGATGGGATGATAGTTATAATATATGTCGTCTTTCATGCACCTACCTTTTTTCCCTTTCTTTAGTTTAACTCCAAATATCTTTTCTCTCACCCTCTGACATCCCACATTTGTCCCTCCCATCATTTTTAACGAGGCGCCAATTCATAATTTTAACTTTATGGTCTATTCAAAGTTAAGCTAGTGTTTGATTATAAATTTTTAATTTTTTTTTTAAATTTATTTTGAAAATTTTAATTTGAGTGGAGTTTAGTTTGAAGATAAAAATGTGTTTGGACATTAATTTTTAAAAAATATTTTACTTTTAAAAAAAATGAAATATAACTTATATCACAAGTGCTAAAGACTATCACAAATACTCAACAGTATATTTATCAATAACATTCATTATCATAAACCATATTCCTGAACATAAATAAATTTGGTACAAAATTGTCGTTTTTATAATGAACGACATTATACACTATCAGATGACCGAGAAACCGAAGCAGCATTTTTGCAAAATAATAAATTGTGGGCTCTTTTATAAATTACAAAAGTTTGGGATAATTTTTAAAATTTTAAAAAATATAATAGTAATATTTTGGGTCAAAACCAGCTCTTACTTGGTTTTGGAATTTGGGAATTTGGCAAAATATGGATAAAATTTATGAACAAACATGTATTTGCCAAAAAAAGATTTGAAAAAAATTTGACAAAATCTACAGTCAAACGAGTCCTAACTCTATCATACCTTACTTAATTTATTGGATTCGAATTACTATTTATTTTTATTTAGTGAATATTTTAACACATAAAAGGTATCAATCGAGAGTCTGTTGCTGGCTGTTGCTACTGCTTCTCTTTCATAACTTTTTCACACAATATTTCCTTTTCATAACTACTATCTGAACTTTTCTTGAGCCAAAATCTATCAGAAATAACTTCTCTATCTTCACAAAGCAGGGATAAAGTCTGCGTACCTACTATCCCGTCCTCCAACCAAACAAACTAATCTTGGGTTTCTCATAATTAAACATGAAAGAACACCTCAATCCCCACTCCTAAAGTTCCTTTTTCATATATACTTTGAAAGTGGGCCTATTTTGATACTGCACCATATTTTGTCCTTTTGATAGAAAAGTACCATTGGTACTACCTAACAGCAACTTCCCTCTTCATCAAGAACATGTATGCTAGCACAGGTATGTTATTTTTCTCTTGTATACTTTGTTGTTTTCAGCTCTCAGTTTTTTCCTTCTTGTTATCATGAATTGATCCTATATTGGGGTTTTTCTACTGAAGCTTTTTGTGTCTGTTGTTGGTTCTGTCATTATTTTCTTTTCTTTTTTTGCTTGGATTTTGGTGAAACAAATATTTACTAGCTTATCCTTATTCATTCTTGTGTTTTAAATCTTCAAGTGTTTTTGTTATTACAAGGAATAGTCTCTCTTTTTATTCAAATGAATATTACGTGCATGATTTAAGTTCATAAAAGAAATTAAAATCTGTATCCTATATATGCAGTTCTCTTTTCTATTTCTTTTTCTTTTTCTTCAATCTTGAATTTTGATCGTACAATACACTCTAATATATTTAGCATATGGGTTAGAAGGCAGGTCTAAGTCTTCCTTAATTATTTGTCTATTGGTTGCTCATTCATCTTCCTTCTCAGAGTCCAAGATATGAGTAAATTATAAAAAAATTTAAAAAAAGAAGACAAACTCCATAACTAATAATCTTGTCTCATCAATACTTGGAAAAATTGCTGCAACTGGAATTCATTTGTTCTTATTTTTCTTAGGTTTTCAATTCTACTGAGAGCCATAAATCCATAACTGTTTTCTTGATTATACTTGGCTACCTCATGTCCGATGAGCTTTCTTTGCACAAATCATGGATTTGGTGTTCAGAAGAAATTAGAAAAATATAGATGTTAGTCAATTTTTCTTCTAATTTGGATCTTGCAGTTCCCCATTCTAAATATGGTAGAACTTGATGGCAACTCTAGCTTAAATTCTAATCAGCTGAAGTACTTTAACCATGTTCATGTATTTATCACTCAACTAAGTTTTAGCGAGCGTTTGACCATAGATTTCCAAATTTGTTTTAAAAACTCTTATTTCGGTGAAGTTTGGTGTGAAGATGAAAATGTGTTTGGACATAATTTTTCAAAACATATTTCACTTTTTATTTGAAAAAACATGAAACATGACTTATACCCACAAATTTCTAAAAACTATCACAAATACCCAATAGTACCAAACAAACAAACTTGTTATCTTGTATATACAGAACCTTCATCAATGCCATTCATTATCACAAATCATAGTCCTGAACATAAATAAGTTTGGTACAAAATTATCATTTTTATAATGAACTATATAATAAACTATCCTAAAATCATAATCTGACATTTTAATATTAACTGGTAATAACAAACACAATTACTAGCTGCTATAATTCGTCAAATTGCAATAATATTACAAGAACCATCAGTCCCAAAAAAAATGATTGTAACTAGTTATTCTGTAATATAATTTTCTTACATTATACGAACAATCTCTTCACGACGAGCATGCATTTCCCAAATTGAAAAGATAATTTTTCAACTGAAAAGATATACAAAAGACAAGGTAATTAGTAAGAAAGATGATAACATATAGGAAGTTATTACTCATATTACACATAGGAAATCATCTCTTCTGTTTATAGAGGGCAAAGCAAACACGTGAGTTTAATGAGAGGCAAGTGAGCAGATATGGTTTAGTTGATCGTAATAAATGTAGGCTCTTATACAAACTATAAAAGTTTGGGGTAATATTTAAAATATTTAAAAAATGTAACGGTCATGTTTTGACCCAAAATCAGCAATTTTGGTGATTTTGGGATTTGGGATTTTTTCAAAATGTGGGCAAAATCTATGGCCAAACATGTATTTGCCAAATAAATCTCAATATATTTTGGAAAAACTCATGGTCAAACGGGTCTTAGTTTCAGATTAAGATGACTTCCCTTCATGTGATCTTTAATGTACCTCGTCCCTTTTTAACATCTCCGATCATCATAGTACATACCTTTGGATTAGTTCATTTCGAGGTCTATGTAGGATATGGGTGAGACATTTGAGACGATCTTCTTCCATTTAATCCTCTATGTCTACTACTTGCACTATTTTCTCATTTTATTATTTCTGATCTTGTCCAGTCTTGTTCAAGCCACACCCATCTCAGCGTTCACATTTTTAAAACAACCATCTTGTTGATATATTGAGCATTTGATGCTCAACATTTACTCCTAAACATTATTGATTTCACAATCGTTCTATAAAACTTGTCTTACTTTTTAATGTGTCTTCCATTCACGCTACGCTCCTATAAATCTCCTCCATAATGTGTCTTCCATTCGCGTTACGCTCCTATAAATCTCCTCCATCTTAGGCATCGTATTTAATTTCATTCGACATGTTACATCTCTTGATTTGTTATATCATTTTGTTGCAAGATTGAGCCGATAGTATTTGATTAATCGTCTATATTTAGGAACTACAATCTCGTCTAATCTCACTTCATCATCATTGTTCTTACATACATCATACTTCTACTTATTTTTAATCCTTACTTTTTGGAGTGCTTCCACATAGTTCATGCTTTTGATTAATTCCCTCACTAGTCGTCAACTAACAAGATGTTTACCCTAAAATTTAAGTAACAATTAAACTTATATTGTGGTTTTAAGGATACGTAATTTAATCCAATACCAATTGATAAACAATGGACTAAATAAATAAATTGAAAAGAAAAAATAAATCAAAGCAATATGATGGCAATGCTTTCGACCTCGATTCGAGATGATCTCGAGGTTGGGTGATAGGAACAGTAAAGAATGGAATAAAGAATATTGAACAATAATGGATAGTAAGTGAAACAGAGAGCAACGTATGTATTCTTTTTCAGTGAATAATGATCATGTTACAAAAGAATGTGATACCCCTTTATATAATAGGGGAATCCTAAATAAGGTACTACTTTAATAATGGAAGTAAGTCCCACGATTGGCGTCATTAACCGCTTGATTTGATCTGTCCCGGAATTCCTGCCGTGATCTTCGACCGGTTGCTAATATCCCGCCGTTCCGTTACTATACCTACTCAAAGTCAGTCACGCTCGGTCTCGATCTTCAGGGAGCACTTCGAATTCCCTGCTAAATATTAATATTTTATCTTCGAACTCGGGTTTGGTCCATTATGAGCTTACCCTCGAGGCAGCTCCCATACCTATGAAATCGGGCATACCCGATTTCGGACGTATACACAAGATATCATCTAAACATAACATGCACTATGAAACCTTATCATGTATGCTATTTCTTATTTCATCCATCACTAGGATAAACAAGTACTGAACTCAATCCTGATCACATTCATGGTTCAGCATTTTAACCCATTGATCTGAGTTCTTGACAAGAACCAATGTGAATAGTTGTTGTTGTTGATATTGTCTAATTATGTCGAGGATCTGTAGTGAGATGAAATAACAATTTTCTTCTGCAGAAAATTATCCACATAGGTATTTCGCGTGTCACTGGCCTCTAATTGTGTTTCAGCTATCTGCAGTATTTTGAAGTTTGTGTATGTGGATCCCAATTCCCAATATAGTATTTGTTTGTTGCATTGATTGGATTTTCTTTGTCAAACTATACTCAATCAACCCCTTTTTCTTGTCACGTGCAGGGCGATGTGGTTTCGTTAGATCTTGATATTGATCACTAAATTCTGTAAATTAGTTTCTCCATAAGATGGAAACATCAAAATTTGACATTGAAGTACAAGCCTCATCTGGAATTGATTCTGATATCACTAGTCAGGTCGCGTCTAACATTGAGTTTTCTCAATTAAGTTCAGAACATCTGTCACTTGACTTGTCTCTCAGCTTTAAATCTAGTACCGATGAATTTGCCAGCCAAGATTCAATAGGATTTTCAGTATCCAGCACGTGCGAAAGCAGCAATGAACCTATACCACAAAATTCAGGAGGAGAAGCAGTTAGAAGAGTTTTCACTTGCAATTTCTGCAAGCGTAAATTCTACAGCTCCCAGGCTCTTGGCGGTCATCAGAATGCACACAAACGAGAAAGAACGTTAGCTAAACGAGCGATGAGAATGGGGATCTTTTCGGATCAAAGGTATGCTAATTTGGCTGCTCTGCCATTGCACGTATCTAGTGCGCGTTCCTTAGGAATCAAAGCGCATTCTTCAGTGCACCCCCACGGGTTTCCACCAACAATGAGTTCACTTGATTTCAGATCAAGCGCGAGATTTGAATATGGACAGCAACAGAGTCCTCCATTATACGTGGAGGACATCGACGAGGCTGATCAATTATTATGGCCTGGTAGTTTTCGCCAAGTAACTAACACTGATGTCTCTCATCATCCTTCTTTTGCTTTTGCTGGAACTTCTCTAGAATGGACTCCATTCGTCGAAAAAGATGAATTGACACCAGATCTTACACTGAGGCTTTGAGCAGTTGAAATAGCAGATTGCTTCCTCAATTTCGGTCTCTTACTTACTCTGTACCAACAATGTGTGCATTTTGGAATATATAACTTAACGGATTTGGATTCAAGATCTTTGTTTTGATCTACTACCAGCTCAGGTCCAGTGACTTGAGAATGTTAATTAGGTGATTGCTGTACGATCTGAACGTGAATGGGAGCCTTGGAGCAACAGTAAAGTTATTTATGTGTGACTTATAGGTCACGAATTCGAGTCGTGTAAGCAGCCACTAATACTTCATCCTTTGGGTGCGGTCCTTCCCCGAACCTTGCGTGAATGCGGGGTGCTTTGATGCATCCGGCTACCCTTTTTGCTGTACAATCTGAATGTATTTTATTACAAATTTTAACAATTTTCCTTTTATAAATGTTGCTTTAAGTAGGGTGTGATTGTAGTTGACTTTAAGATAGGGAACAAATCCCTTGATCAGTGTGTGGTCTATCAATTTGGAAAGATTTTAATCCTAATAGAGAAACAATTAATGTTGTGTTTGTAATAATGTCCTGACAGTTTGTGTATATTTCCAATTGTAATTACTTTTCCTCTCCAAGCTCTAGTGGTATTAATGTTGTGTTTCTTCCTCCTCTGCTTCTTAATTGAAGTAAAAATCAATTTGATTCATCATACATCTTGAAATCAGCATAAGTATTATCCTGTCTCCGCAACATCTTATTTTGCCAAATTATTTTGGGGTTGACTTTGTTAACTAGTAATTAATTCCCGCCTTTCACTTTTTGGGGTGGATGGAAAAAGAAAACGTATTTTCTCTAAATCGATATGACAGAAGTCTTCCCTCTCCTCTCTTTTTGCTGTAATTCTTGAATTTTTTTAGAAATTTTGTAAAAGGAATTTCTATTTTGCTGTGTGTATTCATGTTTTCTTATAAATTGAATAACATAGGTAAGATTTGGCAATCCGTTAAAACTTGTAAACAATTTAACATAATAGGTAAAATGAAGATAGTACCAAAGTCGATCCAACAAAATTTGTGAAAAGTTGAATAACATATGCAAGTTTTAACAATCAGGCATAACTTGTGAACAATATAGGATAGGTAAAATAATAATATTGAAGATAATACCAAGTTTTGCCCGTCCGAAAGAATTTGTGAATAATTAAACAACACAACCAAATATTGCCCATCCGATAACATATTGTAATAAAAATAATTATAGTCCATAAAGTCTAGTCTCACGGGTACTAACTAGCACATGTAGCCATGCTGAGAACCCGTGCTGAGATTACAAGTACCTGTGCTGAGCACGAGTATGTACCAGGAACCTCTACTGAGATATTGGGTACTCGTACTGAGCACATGTAAATATCGAGCACAAGCAGATACCGAATTATTTAACCAAAAAATATGATTTTAGAAGAACTCGAGTTATTGATAATCAAAAAATTCCTTACTTTCTCGGTAATTCACTTGAAAAGAAATAAAATTGACAAAAAGAAAGAACAATCGATTACACTGAATAAGCAAGAGAAAATGAATATATTCCAATAATACGCAGAACGTGTCTTTACAAGTGAGATTCTCTCCTCTTATATAGGATTTTACAGATATAACGTTTTCTCCTATTTATAATGGAATCATTATGAGCTTTAATAACATTAATTGCCCGTTATGATTGGTAATCGTAATTGTCTATGAAGATTCTGTAACGATTCTGATTTCACTTCCTCATTAATTGTAACTTTATGAATCTTCCCTCATTCCGGCCTTGATTCTCCGTGCCTCTTCAGCGACTATTTTAAGTTTGAATATTGGTTCCCCTTTATCTCGTGGGTGTTTGCCTCGTACCTCTTGTGCTTCATACATCTTTAAAATGAAATATGACAGTTGTCATTTCCTCATTATTCGGGAAGTGGTATGTATTTATGGCGGGAATTCTTTCCGCCATTTTCCAAGCATCATTGTGCTTATTTCTTCAGAACCAACGCGTCGTATGTCACTTCCATTTAATGCATATGTCACGTGGCTTTCGATGATTGGATATGTGTCTTCTCAACATTTTTAGGGCTTTTCAGCGGCTGCGCCAGTCACGAAGTGACGGTTTCATTATAACACTTCATCATGACCTACTTTATATGATGGTCACTTCTTCTTCTTATAAATACATGACCGGTTCCAACCCTACACCACTATATAGTAATGAGGAGTGGTCAATGTAGTTTTATGCGATGAGGTCGGGATCGATTTCCACAGGGAGTTAATTTAGTTTGGAGTCGGGTATCTAACTAATCTAAATGTGCGTGTTGTTTCTAATTGCACTTCCAAATATTGTTGTGATTGATTATATTCTAATTTTATACTAATGAATGCTAAGAGTAATCTAAGTACAATATTTTTGTGAAAGTTTTCAGGGATTAAAAGGCACTAGGGAAGTGACTTCTGTCTAGGTGAGTATCTAATGGGTATCAAGAATTTAGAACAAGCTTGTTATGATTGGGGTTGTGATATAACCATCACCAAAAAGTGCTCACTCTATACCTCTCGGTAGTTTGAGTGACTTTGCCCGATTTGTCTTTCTCAAGCCCAAATGGGTACTAATGCAATGCCAGTGAAATTAGATCAAGTCGGGTATTACTATCTCTAGGTTTAACCCTTTAATTGGGACTATCAATATCTTAAATTCACCCCAATTCCTTGTTAGCCTAATTTTCCTAGACTTAGTCCATCTTTCTCAAGAAGAGCCTAAATCACAAAAGCATGACTCAGTGTTTGCAACCACTAATTCTACAATTAAAGCATTAATTAGGCTAAACATCACTAACCCATAAATAATTAAGCCCTAAAATTCAAGACCCATTAAATACCCACACTAGGGTTGGATCACAACCCTAGCTATGGGGTCTAGCTACTCATAATAATAACAGAAATCAAAGATAAAGATGAAATATAATCCATAATATTAAATTGAAAGATGAAATTCTAAAGTTTGAAGGTAAATCTACTCTAAAATTGCCCAAAAATGGGAACACCAGCGGTTTCACGTACTCAGCTAAACAAAACTTAACCTAAAATTGTCAAAAAGGTCTATTTATACTAAGCTGAAATTTTCGGACAAAAATGCCCCTACGGAGGATTCACGGACGCATAATTCTGACAGCGTCCGCGCTTGGGCTTTCGCGGCTGCGTAATAGTGAGTGCAGTTCACGTTTCTTAAATTTTGGGCTTGGGTTGGGCTAAGTTTCACGAACCTCGTAATATTGACCGCGTGAGCTTCCTTCGTGGCCGCGTAATTTGGACGCGGACCGTGTTCTTCATTTAAGCCTGAGTTGTAAACTCTCTGAACCCTGAATCACGCTCTCAGCGGAATAACCATCGGGGTCAGCGTTGAATCTTGTGCTAAGAAACAACCTCTGAACCTCACTCTCGCGGGCCGCGTATTTGTGGCCGCCTCAGTGTTGGTCTTTACGCGGCCGCGCTTTTCTACTGCTCTCAGCGCTCTTGTTCCCAGCCTTGAATTTGTGCAAGTTTGACTCCTTCATGAGTTGATTATGTCTTTTTTGCCTCATTTTGAACAAACCCTGCAAACAAGCACATTAAGTTAAGTTTTCGGATTTACCTTTACGTATTTTTAACCCAAAACCTAAGTAAAAGAGAGCAAATAATAGGCTAAAATCCCTACTTATCAACTCCTCCAAACTTAAGCTTTTTCTTTTCCTCAAGAAAACAAGGTAACTCCCACCTTCGCAAGAAAAAAAAGGAAAATTCCAGCTGTCCTAAGGTTACTTCATCAAGCATCAATTGGGACTAATAATTACCCTCAACACAAATGCATTAACAACAATATCATGTTATGACCTTTTGGGTTCAATATTTCTAATGTGATGCAAGAGCATCAAGAGTTGACTCAATTCATCAATGAAGCTCGCTTTCTCACGTAGGTCATTGTGGTTCCCAGATTCCTCTTCCTCTACTCTCCTTTAGCAAATGTCACTTTTTAGAATGCATCTTTTAAATCAAGGATTATAAAGAAGTGTGCTCATCACTCTCAAAAGAATGCCACAAGTCTGGATCTAAGTACCATAGGCTTTCCCCTTATGTAAATCACCACTAATGTAAGCTCACTCAACCTGAAATCATATAGGGCTTAAGCGGGATATAATGAAGGCTTTTGGATCAAGGTAGGTCATAACGAACTATGATGGGTTATCTTTCCTTACGCACTCCATTTTCTCATTTTGGCTCATACTTTCTTGACTCTTTGAGTCATTTTCTTCTTCCTTAGGGGAACTAGAGAGACATATTGTCACTCTTTCTTACTCATGACGATCATTTTCTCCTTTTCTCATTATCCCATTCCTTTCAACATTGTTCTCTTTGAATCTCTTCAACCTTTTCTTTCTTTTTGACATATTTCTTTTTAGATTTTCATCCTTTTCTTTGCCTTTCTTTCTCATCAATTCTTTTTGTTCTTTGAACCTTTCATCACTTGAAGTTCCTCATCTCTCCCCAAAACTTATGATTTTTCCTATTCTTCAACATGAATGATAAGGAAAGATTGGGTTCCAAGAGAGGGTCATTGTAAAATGGATAAAGGCTTGTAATGTGGCTATTGAATAAAAAAGGCTTAGGCTCAAAGAAGTTGACTATGGATATCATATTGGTAGGATATGGAAGCTTTCAAAGTTCAGATAGGACCAAGGAGAGCCTACAATCACTTCTCAAGTTGAGCTACACTTAGGATTTCGCCTAGACAAACATTCAGGGCAAGTTCTAGACTTATTGGCACGGGACTTGGACTTGCAATTCAATACCTCATCTATCAAGTTACCGGATTGTTAAAGAGAAAAGAGTCAAGGGCCCACAATAACCCTAACTAAGATTGAAGATCACAGATGGCTCACAAAAACCACTTGATGATAGTTTTAGTCAACTCAAGAGTCTAAAGGTCATAACTAGTCCTATTCTTGTCAACCAACTTGTCTCTAACCATGAGGTCGAAGGTAAATGTGTTAGTACCAAGTGATGCCTACTTGAGACACTTTTATTCATTACTACTATATATCAAAACAAAAAAGAAAACAGACTCAATCCCTTAAGAAGTTTGTCACGTCATCCATCGTTGGGAAGAGCCACCCGGTTCACACAATATCCACCTTTGGAAAGAACCGTGCAATAAGAAAACCAAAGGCTTATTGATCCCGAAAAAATGTAAAAAGAAGCTACAAACTCAAAAAGAAGCTACTAAAGGAAATAAGAAGCTAAGCTATTAAGGAAAATTACAAAAGAAGTTATAAAGTAAACTACGGAAAGTAAAATGAATATATACAATAAGGGAGTGAAACGAATATACACAAAATGGGGATGAGTATATACATTGAATGGTAAAGTTATATACATACCAAAAGTGAAAAATAACGAAAGGTAAAAATAAAAAAAATAATATCATAATTATTACATGCCATTCATCAAATAAAAATAAGACCACCACCACCACCTCCCCCCCCCCCCCAAAAAAAAATAAAATTTAGCATTATCCTCAATGATAAAAGCAAAAATAATATCAGGGAAGGGATAGAGAGTAAAGAAAACTCCCTATGTGGTCTATGTATGCATGGGGTCAGGCACACTAGCTGGGTCCTCGGACTGTGTAGGCTCATCAGCTCCATCAGGATCCACCAGCTATATCTCCAAGTCCCCAGACTGGGGCACCACAAATCCCCTCTTGGGCTTTCTGTCAGCCTCATACTCGGATGCCTGTGATGTCTGTGCTGCAGGGGAAGTCTCCTCCATAAGTAAATCAAGTGAGAGGTCTCCGGCCGAAGTGAGCTTCTCTACCTCCTTCTGCAGCTTCTCCACCGACTCCTTTGAAGCTTGTCTTCTTCATCTTTCTGACCTGTTTGCCCAGCTCCTTGATCACCTTGGCATGAGTATCCAATGTCTCCTGGATTTTCTTTTGGTTGTCCAATAGCTTGTTTTGTTTGTCCAAAATCTCCTTCAATGAATCCTCCACTAATGGAGGCATCTGAAGCTGTGCTGGAGCTACATGTGCTGCGACTGCACTGGATAAGGCAGATAGCTTTGATGTAGCTACCTGCATCCAGTTGTTGATGCTGTATAGAGTATGATTAACCCGCAGTGCAGTCTAAGGGTAAGCTGAGGAGAAAGGCACAGATAATGGGGTAGAGGCAGATGGCCCGGATGGTAGAGGTGGCATAGCAGCACAAGAACCTTCAGCTGTGGAAGGCTCGGACCCGGCGGTCACTACCTTTGGCTCTTAAGACTGGCAGTGGAGGTAGTAGCTTTGCCTTTGGACTTGGGGTTGTCTGCTCCCTGAAGTCTGTACCTAGAGAAGGGCCTTTAGGTCAAGCTTGTTATGATTGGGGTTGTGAAATAACCATCACACAAAAGTGCTTATTCTATACCTCTCGGTAGTTTGAGTAACTTTTCCCGATTTGGATTTCTCAAGCCCAAATGGTTGCTAATGCAATGCAAGTGAAATTGGATCAAGTCGGGTATTAGTATCTCTAGGTTTAACCCTTTAATTGGGGCTATCAATCCCTTGAATTCACCTCAATTCCTTGTTAGCCTAATTTTCCTAGACTTAGTCCATCTTTGTCAAGAAGAGCCTAAGTCACAAAGGCATGAATCAGTATTTGCAACCACTAATTCTACAATTAAATCATGAATTAGGCTAAATATCACTAACCCATAAATAATTAAGCCCTAAAATTCAAGACCCACTAAATACCCACACTAGGGTTGGGTCACAACCCTAGCTATGGGGTCTAGCTACTCATAATAATAGCAAAAATCAAAGATAAAGATGAAATATAAGCCATAATATTAAATTGAAAGATGAAATTCTAAAGTTTGAAGGTAAATATACTCTAAAATTTCCCAAAATGGGAACACCAGCGGTTTCACGTACTCAGCTAAACAAAACTTAACCTAAAATTGTCAAAAAGGTCTATTTCTTAGTTAAAATTTCCAGACAAAAATGCCCCTACGGAGGATTCATGGACGCGTAATTCTGACCACGTCTGTGCTTGGGCTTTCGCGCCCGTGTAATAGTGAGTGTGGTCCGTGTTTCTTTAATTCTGGGCTTGGGTTCGGCTTAGTTTCGCGGACCGCGTCCGTGTGAGCTTCCTTCGGGGCCCCGTAATTTGGACACGAACCGTGTTCTTCATTTAAGCCTGAGTTGTAAAATCTTTGAACCCTGAATCACGCTCTCAGCGGTATAATCATTGTGGTCAGCGTTGAGTCTTGTGCTCAAAAACAGCCTCTCTGAACCTCACGCTCGCGTGCCGCGTATTTGTGGCTGCCTCAGCGTTGGTCCTTATGCGGCCACGCTTTTTAACCGCTCTCAACTCTCTTGTTCCCAGCCTTGGATTTGTGCAAGTTTGACTCCTTCATGAGTTGATTGTGGCTTTTTTGCCTCATTTTGAACAAACCCTACAAACAAGCACATTAAGTTAGTTTTTGAGAATACCTTTACGCATTTTTAACCCAAAACCTAAGTAAAAGAGAGAAAATAATAGGCTAAAATCCCTACTTATCAACTCCCCCAAACTTAAGCTTTTTCTTGTCCTCAAGCAAAAAGGGTAATTCCCACCTCCGCAAGAAAAAAGAAAGGAAAATTTCAGCAGTCCTAAGGTGACTTCATCAAGCATCAATTTTCTTGTCCTCAAACAAAAAGGGTAATTCCCACCTCCGCAAGAAAAAGAAAGGAAAATTTCAGTAGTCCTAAGGTGACTTCATCAAGCATAAATTAGGACTAACAATTATCCTCAACACAAATGCATTACCAATACTATCATGCTATGACCTTTTGAGTTCCATAGTTCTAATGTGACGCAAGAGCATCAAGAGTTGACTCAATTCATCAATGAAGCTCGCTCTCTCACGTAGGTCATTGTGGATCCCATACTCCTCCTCCTCTAATCTCCTTTAGAAAATCTCACTTTTTAGAATGCATCACTCAAATCAAGGATTATAAAGAAATGTGCTCATCACTCTCAAAAGAATGCCACAAGTCCGGCTCTAAGTACCATAGGCTTGCCCTAATGTAAATCACCACTAATGTAAGCTCACTAAACTTGAGATCATATAGGGCTTAAGTGGGATGTAATGAAGGCTTTTGGATCAAGGTAGGTCATAACGAACTATGATGGGTTCATCTTTCATTAAGCCTTCCATTTTCTCATTTCGGCTCATACCTTCTTGACTTTTTGAGTCATTTTCTTCTTCCTTAGGGGAACTAGAGAGACACATTGTCACTCTTTCTTACTCATTACGATCTTTTCTCCTTTTATCATAATCCATTCTTTTCAACATTGTTCTCTTTGAATCCATTCAACCTTTTTTTTCTTTTTGACATATTTCTTTTTAGCTTTTCATCCTTTTCTTTTCCTTTCTTTCTCATCAATTCTTCTTATTATTTGAACCTTTCATCACTTGAAGTTCCTCATCTCTCCCCCAAACTTATGATTTTGCCTATTTTTCAACATGAATGCTAAGGAAATATTGGGTGCCAAGAGAGGGTCATTGTAAAACAGATAAAGGCTTGTAATATGGCTATTGAATGAAAAAGGCTTAGGCTCAAAGGGGTTGACTAGGGATATCATATTGGTAGGCTATGGAAGCTTTCAAAGTTCAAGTGGGACCAAGGAGAGCCTACAATCACTTCTCAAGTTGAGCTACACTTAGGATTTTACCTAGACAAACATTCAGGGTAAATTTTAGACTTATTGGCACGGGACTTGGACTTGCAATTCAATACCTCACCTCTCAAGCTACCGGATTGTTAAAGAGAATAGATTTGGGGGCCCACAAACACCCTAGCTAAGATCGAAAATCACAGATGGCTCAAAAAAAACCACTTAATAATAGTTTTAATCAACTCAGGATTCTAAAGGTCATAACTAGAACTATTCTTGTCAACCAACTTGTCTCTAACCATGAGGTCGAAGGTAAATGTGTTAGTACCAAGTGAAGCCTACCCTCCCCCCTCCTCTACCCCCCTAAATAAAAGTTAGCATTATCCACAATGCTAAAAGCAAAAATAAGATCAGGGAAGGGATAGAGAGTAAAGAAAACTCCCTATGTGGTGTCTTTCTGCATGGGGTCAGGCACACTAGCTGGGTCCTCGGACTGTGTAGGCTCATCAGTTCCATCAGGATCCTCCAGCTGTATCTCCAAGTCCTCAGACTGGGGCACCAGAAATCCCCTCTTGGGCTCTCTGTCAGCCTCCTGCTCGGATGCCTTTGTTGTTTGTACTGCAGGGGTAGTCTCCTCCATAAGTAAATCAAGTGGGAGGTCTCCGGTCAAAGTGATCTTCTCTACCTCCTTCTTCAGCTTCTCCACCGACCCCGTTAAGCTTGAGACTTCTTCATCTTTCTGACCTATTTGCCCAACTCCTTGATCACCTTGGAATGAGTATCCAATGTTTCCTGGATTTTCTTTTGGTTTTCCAAGAGCTTCTTCTGGTTGGCCAGAATCTCCTTCAATGAATCCTCCACTGAGGGGGGCATCTGAAGATGTGCTGGATTTACCTGTGTTGCAACTGCACTGGATAAGGCAGATAGCTTTGATGTAGCTACCTGCATCCAGTTGTTGATGCTGGATAGATTTTGATTAACCCGCAGTGCAGTTTGAGGGTAAGCTGAGGAGGAAGGCACAGTTAACGGGGCAGAGGCAGATGGCCCGAATGGTGGAGGTGGCATAGCAGCAGAAGAACCTTCAGTTGTGGAAGGCTCGGACCTAGTGGTCACTACCCTTTAACTCTTCAGACTGGCTAGTGGAGGCAGTGGCTTTGCCTTTGTACTTGGGGTTCTCTGCTCCTGAAGGTTGTACCAAGAGAAGGGCCTTTTCGGCTTCATCTTTTTGTCAAAATCCCTCCCTTCTACCTCTTGGTCCTCTAAATACATGGTGAGGAAGTTGGGATAGGGGTATGATCTTTCTTCTTTCTCGATAGCTTTGGTGATGATTCTCGCCATGAGATTTCCCGAATTTATCAGGTACCTCGCCATGATAGAAGGCACAACGATTGCTCGGGAATTTGGGATATCACTGTCATGCTGGGATGGGTCTGGCCGGCTGCAAATAAAAGTGCACCACCCTTTTGCTTCAAAGCTCAGAGTATTTCTAAAAATTTTGACCCCAGGTGTAAGCCAAGCTGGTGTTGTCTATGGGATGGATATCACCTCTGCAAGCCATGGACGGGTTGCCTCATCTAGTTCCACCTTCTCCAAGTATAAGGATTCGTCCACATCAAGTGTTCATTGTCTTGCCATCAAACCGGATCTTCTTGTTCCGTACCTTGGTCACATAGGTTCCCTTTTTGATGTGGGCAGGCATAGAATTCTTAGACTAGGTACTCATTTGCCTCCGGCAGCTTGCTAGTGAATAATTTCCACCCTACTCTTTCATCAAATTGCTTTTTCATATTGAGATTGTGGGGTAGAAGATATCTTACTATTAACTACCTATCGAAGGTAAGCGACCTTTGTGTCCACCATTCCTGAAACTTGTGGTAGGATTTCTCACTGAAAAACCTATCTTGCCATACTGCGGGCTTTCTTGATCTAACCAAACCCCCCACCTGGGTATCACCTCCTTTCCCGTCATCCGGGACATCTTCTTCATCAAGATTTATAGGAGCAGTTGTTGTTGAGGATGGAGTTACAGCAGGCGGAGTAGATGGTGCTAAAGTCTCACTACCTCCTTCTGAGCCATCAGACGACTCAGACAAGATGGTAGATTCATTGACGAGGCGGTAGGGTTGTGATTGGGCCTCTTGTTGAGGTTGTGCAGCTTCCCCTTCAAAAAACCTCCCAGGATGGGAGGTACTCACTAGTATTAGATGAGTCGGAAGTGGTTGGTCTAAGGGTTTGCTTCTTGCCAATGACCCTTTGAGGTTCTAAGAGTGCAGTATGTTTCCCTCTGCACTAGCCTCAGGAGGATTCTCCCATCCCTTGTGATTTTTCAGAACCACTACAAGATCGCACCATTATCTGCATACACAATCAGTGAAAGAGCATTAGCATTGTGGTTCAATGTATTATTAAAGAATTGCAGTTGAAATGCAACAGTGCTTTCCCAAACAATGCACTGCGGACCGCGAAGAAAAAAGGGCACGGTAGCTGAAGGTTCACCGTGGACCGCGTAAAAAGGAGTGTGTCCGATAAAGAGTTGGAATCAAACTACCAACTCGCTGAAGATGGACTTCCGTGGACCACAAAATAATGGGTGCGTCCGCGAATGAACAAACCCGGGCCGCGTAAAAGTGAACGTGATCGCGGAACCAATTGGTAAACTCTCTGAAGCTCATGAACGCGGACCGTGAAATTATGGATGCGGCCACGTAAAGTTAACCGCGGACCGCGGAAAAATTACCGCGTTTGCAAACTTAAAATCAAACTCAAATCTCACAAAATCATGAATGTAGACCGTGTAAAACGGACTACAGACCACGGAGTTCAACCCTACACCACTATATAGTATAGTGGTGAGTATTCTCGCCTGTCACGCGGGTGACCCGGGTTCGATCCCCGGCAACGGCGCCAAAAAGTGATCGCTTCCAACCCTACACCACTATATAGTAGCGAGGAGTGGTCGATGCAGTATTACCCGATGAGGTCGGGATCGATTTCCACATGGAGTTAATTTAGTTTGGAGTCAGGTATCTAACTAATCTAGATGTGCGTGATGTTTCTAATTTCACTTTCAAACATTGTTGTGATTGATTCTATTCTAATTTTATACTATTGAATGCTAAGAGTAATCTATGTACAATATTTTTGTGAAAGTTTTCAGGGATTAAAAGGCACTAGGGAAGTGACTTCTGCCTAGGTGAGTATCTAATAGGTATCAAGAATTTAGGACAAGCTTGTTATGATTGGGGTTGTGATATAACCATCACACAGAAGTGCTCACTCTATACCTCTCGGTACTTTGAGTGACTTTGCCCGATTTGGCTTTCTCAAGCCCAAATAGGTGCTAATGCAATGCAAGTGAAATTTTATCAAGTCGGGTATTACTATCTCTAGGTTTAACCCTTTAATTGGGAATATCGATCTCTTAAATTCACCCCAATTCCTTATTAGACTAATTTTCCTAGACTTAGTCCATCTTTCTCAAGAAGAGCCTAAGTCACAAAAGCATGAAACAGTGTTTGCAACCACTAATTCTACAATTAAAGCATTAATTAGGCTAAATATCACTAACCCATAAATAATTAAGCCCTAAAATTCAATACCCATTAAATACCTACACTATGGTTGGATCACAACCCTAGCTATGGGGTCTAGCTATTCATAGTAATAGCAGAAATCAAAGATAAAGATGAAATATAAGCCATAATATTAAATTGAAAGATGAAATTCTAAAGTTTGAAGGTAAATATACTCTAAAATTGCCCAAACTGGGAACACTATTGGTTTCACGTACTCAGCTAAACAAAACTTAATCTAAAATTGTCAAAAAGGTCTATTTATATTAAGCTGAAATTTTCGAACAAAAATGCCCCTACGGAAGATTCACGGACGCATAATTCTGACCGCGTCCGCACTTGGGCTTTTTCGGCCGCATAATAGTGAGGGCGGTCCGTGTTTCTTCTATTATGGGCTTAGTTGGGCTTAGTTTCACGGACCGTGTAATATTGACCGCGTCCGTGTGAGCTTCCTTTGGGGCCCCGTAATTTGGACACAGACCGCGTTCTTCATTTAAGCCTGAGTTGTAAAGTCTATGAACCCTTAATCACGCTCTCAGCGGTATAACCATCGCAGTCAGTGTTGAGTCTTGTGCTAAAAAATAACCTCGCTGAATCTCACTCTCGCGGACTGCGTATTCGTGGCCGCCTCAATGTTGGTCCTTACGTGGCCGCGCTTTTCTACCGCTCTCAATGCTCTTGTTCCCAGCCTTGGATTTGTGCAAGTTTGACGCCTTCATGATTTGATTATGGATTCTTTGCCTCATTTTGAACAAACCCTGCAAACAAGCACATTAAGTTAGTTTTTGAGAATACCTTTACGGATTTTTTACCCAAAACCTAACTAAAAGAGAGAAAATGATAGGCTAAAATCCCTACTTATCAATACCTCATATATCTTAGGTTTTATGAAACCTTCATTCTAGAGTGCTCTTATTCTTCATTCTTCCTTTTTCTCTGCACATATTTCTATGTTAATTCTTTATACAACCATGTCTTCATCAACTCCCGACCCTCGCAAAGTATTAATTGTTGATGAACTTGTTCCTTCATCTGCTCCTGTTAGAAGTAGAAGAGGAGGAAGACTTCGTAGTTTAGGTTCACTGTCCATCCGTGGTTCTTCTTCTCAAAATAGTACTCCCACTCCTTCTTCTTCTAAACCTAGGGCTTCTTTAACCCCTAGATCTTCTACTAGAAATAGGGAATCGAGTGAACCTATATGTTAACCAACGGTTCATGAGATTGTTCCGCAGGATTTTTCTTTTTTATATGATCGTGAAACCATTAGAAATCAGGTTTCTTATTTAGCCTCTCATGATCGTGTCGATCTTTATCCTACCCAAATCACCACTAGTTTAATTTCTCTTGTTCGAAGAGAATGCAATTGGAAATCTGACTTCCCAGTTTTAGTTCCTAGTTCAAACCAAAGAATAACTTCATATCAGGCTGGTTATTCCTTTATTTATACATATCCTTTTACGTTAGGATTTAGACCACCTATTGACCCAGTAATATAATTATCGACTTCTGTCGCTTCTTTAATGTATGCCTAGGAAAGATCGGTCCTATTGTTTGGAGGGATGTTGCATGACTTCGTTATCTATTTAACTTGGCTTCCTTGCCTTTCACCTTTCATCATTTGCTTCACCTTTACTCCCCTAAATTATTTCGTGAAGGGGTGGGTTTTTTTCTCATGGCCAGAAGCAAGAGGGTATTGGTTAGCCCTAAGGATGGTAGAGACTGTGGCTGGTATGCCCGCTTTGTTGTTGCTCTCACAAGTGCTTTGGTGGGTGAAGAGAATATGCCCTTTATAAATAAGTGTAATTTCGCACGTAATTATTTTTCTCTTATCTTTTCTTTTCCTTCTTGTAAGAAGAAACTTATACTCTCGTATCTACTTTTTTAGCAACCATGGAAGTTTTTGAGGAGATTCCTAACTTCCGTGCTTGGGTAGAAAAGTTATTGTCAGTTGCCCCTATGGAGAGAAGGTCTTGGAAATACCTTTCTCATAGGTTTGGATGGAAAGTCAAAACACACGGTACCTTTCCTGTTTAATATTTCTTCTTCTCTTTGTGTTAACTTAGGAGATTCTTACCTAACTTTTCTCTTTTACTAGGATTTCCTATTCATGGTGTCAGTCCCGCGTCTATTACTTCTTCAAGAATTTCTGTATCTCTTGCTCAAGAGAGGATTTTGGTCTCTTCATCGAAAAGAAAAGTTGACGGAGCCCCTGGCTCTGAAGGTGAAGAAGAACAGGAAGAGGGTTCTTTAGTGCGCAGGCCTCGGGTTAGGAGGCACATTACTTCTGATGATGAAGCCACACCTCCTCCAAGTTCAATCCCTTCCAGGATTTTAGATGAGCCCGAAAGCGCTACATAAGTGATTTTCGATAAAGAGATGAATGTTCCTCCTCGTGATTCTACTGATTAGTTGTTTACCCGTGGTTTTGATAATGAAGACTTTGGTCCCGTTTCTGAAGATTTGCCTCTTGCTTATCTTCTAGTGTCAGTCCCCATTCGTTCTCAAACTTACGTACCTGTTGTTGTTGCTACTGCTTCCCCCGTGACTTCTTCCACTTCCTCAACCATTCCAGTTGCTACTACTTCTCATGCAGAAGTTGGTCCTTCTAGTAGAAATAAAACGATGAAGAAGATTATCATTGAGGTCCCTGAGAGTGGGAATTTGCTAAAAAAATCTGGTCAAGCTGATGTATGGTTGAAACCTTTGCTTGGCCCAATAGAGAAGGCAAAGTTGGAGAGTCACAGTTCTTTGACTTGGATGAATGATATTATTCATTCATCTCTGAAGGTTCGAGTTTTAGCTTTACTTCTCTTTTTCTTGTGGTTGTTTAGTTTTGTTTAACCACAACTCCTTTCCTTTCTTTTATAGATCAACTTGATAGGCACGAAGCTTATGAAAAGGATTGTCTATATGAGCAACAAGTCATTGATTAACGTACCGAAGCCGACAAATGGAAAGAGCAATTCGAGGGTCTTCAATTGGAGAAGGAGTTTTGGCTGAAGAGAAGTGTGCCTTGGAACAACAAGTGAAGATGGTTACGGTAGAGTTATCAATTGAAAAGGCTTCTTCAAGTCAAGTTGGAAAAGACAAGGATATCCTTGAGTCGTCATTTGCCAAACAGCTTTTGAAAGCCACTGAAGAGATAAGGGGTTTGAAAGAACTTCTTAGCCAGAAAGAAACTTATGCCGGAGAATTAGTTCAAACACTTACACAAGCTCAATAAGATCTCCGTGCCTCTTCTCACAAGATCAAGTTCTTGGAGAATTCTCTCGCCCCTTTGAAGACTGCCTATGATGATTCTAAAGTTGAGAAATAAGAGCTGAAGATCGAGATTGAACAATGGGAGAAAGATTATGAGGCTCTTGAAGATAAAATGACACTCGATGTGAGTTGGGCCTTTTTGAATACCCGCCTCGAAAATTTGATGGAGGCTAGTTGGGAAGGCTTTGACCTGAATGCTGAGATCGCCAAAGCTAAAGAAACGATTGAGAAAACTCAGCAAAGTCAAAACTTTTCCTCACCTGAGGTTAATGTTCCCGAAGGTGATGATTCCATTCCTGGTGAATTTATTGTTCAAGCCCCTACTCCCCAAGCTGAATCTTCTCCTGTTGTTGATGAATCTTCTCCCGTTGCTGATGATGCCACTGTTGATATCCAATTTTGTCCTCATATTTTTTAATAAGTGTATATACTTTCAAAATATTATTTTTGCATAATTATTTAATTTACAAGATTTATTCAAGCATTTTATATAATTGTTTCATAATTTAAATCTATAAAATCAATTTTCTTGTATTTAAGTTGTTCAAATATTTATTAACTAGCTTCTAAATTATTTTGTGATGACTCAATCATCTAATTTATTATCTTGCACCCATATATATGTTTCATAATATTTTACTTCATTTCATATAATTATTTTTGTATTTTTTAAGCTATTTATATAATTTTGCAAAAATAGACTATAATATATGCATAATTACATTTTATTGTACTATTTGTGCTAAAAATCATTTTTTTATATTTTTATAATGTAAAACTAGTATTATAAATCATTTTACTGCATAAATGATGTTTTTATTATTTATTAATATCTTTTATGAATTATTTTTAAAATAATTTCGCATATTTATTTCGTAGCCCAATACAAGGCTATTTCTGGACCAAATTAGGCCCAAACCTTTGGCCCACTCCACTTCACTCTTCAAGATCCCAACCAAATGACCCCTTTACAAAAACCCGATCGCGACCCGTTTCAAACGACCCCCCCCCCCAGCTCATTTTTAATCCCTGTCGTTGATCTTAAGAGACCAACGGCCCACAATCAACCCCTCCCTTTAATTACCCAACCCAGACACCCTAACCTCATTACCCCCGAGTATCCGTGTTTGTATCCTCTCCTCTCCTCTCACACTAAACCCTAGCCGCCTCCCCTTAATCCCTCTCCTAATCTCACTGATAATGGGATTCGACTATTATTCTCTTGCCACATTTGAAATCTTTTGGTACTGATTGTCCGTTTGTGGTGTTACCTAGATGTTTGCCTAAACATGTCAAGCAAGACCCTCTAAAATCGAACTAAAGTGATTCGAATCTTCGATTTTTTGAGCATTATTTCGTCTACGTGCGTTCAATACCATGTTATGTGAGTCCGATCTCATTAAGATCTCTGTTGACTTACACTTTCCCTAAAAACACTAGGGTTTACCCGATTTCTCTCCTAAATTGATTTTGAACTGACTTTTTATGCTTTTCCTTATTCATTGTTTGATTTATTTTGTTTCCTTGTTTGTTCGTTCAATTTTTACTGCTATATAACACCTCCCCCACCCCCATTTCTATTTTTGGGATAGACTTTAATCGAAATATTCTTCACTAAAAATTGGGGCTTTTGTTCTGATACTCTCTTATTCTATATTCTATTTTGGCCGGGTGAAAGCCAAGTCCACTAAGACTTTGTTACTCAACCTTCTTTTGGTGCGAGCATTGCATGAAGTTCTTTCGAAGCTCTTGGAAATTTTGACGCATTGAGATTCTGAATCCTTGTGGAATTTTCTTCTTTACTGTTATTTGTTTAACTAGTGAGTTACTGGACTCTTGCAATCTCATTCTTATGTGTCTGTAATTCGCATATGTTTTCACTTCTGAAGTTCATAGCTTAATGTGTTTTTGGGTTATTCTTGTGTGCAATTCTGTTTGCTTTACCACAGTTTTAAGTCTCTTTCACATTTAATTTCACATAATGTTGCTAGTTTGAAACATGCTTAAGCTTGATTCAAGTAATTTAGATGTCTCTTAAGTCCATTTAGCCAATGTGTTCTGAGATGTTTATGTGACCTTTTCCCTTGTTATCATCTCTTTAGTGTTTAGTTCTGCTAAAAAATGTCAACTCTGTTATTTGAACATGCTTCATTTGCATATTTGTACTCTCTTTAGTTAATTAATCAATTGTGTTCAAGACCTGAATGTTTAAATTTACTATATGACACGAGTTTATCTTCCCATTCTATTCTGAATTTCTGTAATGGTACTCTTGCATATGTAATATGTTTTAGTTATGTGTCAAGGTCCTTTTTCTATCAACCATGACTGGTTCTCTGTTAATATGCCCTTCAGCAAGTTTTTTGGTCCTTTGATTCACCAGAAATTGTCATAATCTGCTTCCTATCATGTCTAAATGTTGTTCTGCTACCAAATTAACATGAATATCTTGTAACACTAGGATGTATACTTAGCATAATTTGGACCTTTTAGGATTTCACTTATTTGGTATTATGTATCTGTGCATGATGATCTTTGTCAATCCTGCAAACTAGTTATTTTCTTAACTCTGCCAATATGTGATTGTCTATGTGCTAAGTGTTAAACATGCTGAACTTGCTTCTAAATCCTATGGCATGTTTGATTAATTTCTCTATATGCTCAACTTTGCTATGTCTTTTTTTAAGATACAAGTGTATCCCTCAATTGTTGTCTCTCAACCTTGGTCCACTCTTCTTCACCTCTTACATATCCTCTTTTAAAGTTCTCATTATTAGCCGACTGAAAGTCAAGGCTACCTAGGTTTTACTATTGACCTCCCTAGTGTGAGCACTGCTCAGGGTCCATTTGAGGCCCTTGTGAACTCTGACATACTAGGACTTGAGTCCTTAGTCATTCTCTGAAACTTAAACTACCCCTATTCAACCTTTTTCCTCTTATTATCTATTGTATATCTGAGTTGGTTGGTTTAAATGGTGCAATACTTGGCAATATAGTTATATGAATCGACTTTGGGTTCCTTTATGGATTCTGGGGTCGTGTGGTGCATATGGCTCCTTATTAGAGGTCTGGGTATGCTGTGTGAGAATTACTGAAGGCTCAGACAGTGCTGGGTATTTTATTTGGGCTCGAAGTGAGCCTATTGTCATTATTTGTATAACATTTTGTATCTTACTCATTATTGGGCCTGTAATAACTTTGTATAAACGATTGGGGTATTAGTAGCATGGGAAATGGGTAGATTTTGTATATAAAATGGGTAGATAATATGCCTATAGGACTTAGTGATTTATTTGCTATATGTGCTATTAAATCACTATGTGCACTATAGAAATCATGCCATTAGGGGATGCGCACACACACATATTGCCTGCTAGCAAACATGAATAAACAATGTTGCAATTATGTTTAGTGCTATGTGCTATTAGAAAATCTTCCTATAGGATCCAATGTCACTGATTTTTCTTTCAATTCGCATCGTTAATTAGAAATCATGCCTATAAGATTTCAATTATTCCGTTTGGCGCTATTCATCTAGAAATATGCCTATAGGATTAAGATATGACAATAAAATAAGCTCTAAGTACTAAACGTTAGAGATCCTGCCTATAGGGTATTAATTACTCGCCATAATTTGTTAATGCTAAATCGCTCAAACATTGTTTGTGTACGATACTGTTAGGGAGCATGAATAATTTTGAGACTTTTCCCAATAGATTTTACTATACTTGATTGCGTATATCACCTAGGCATAGCACCTATAGGTTTAATAACTTGAAACCTGCGATTTCAATAATCAGCTTGTAACAATTATATAATCATGTCTACGAGCAACATCTTGCATCTGAAACTGCCCGTATACTTTAATTCAAAGTCACCTAGATATCATATCTATAGGGCCTAAGGTTCTTAATTCTAAAACCTCCTAACTTAAATATCTGTTTGCATGCATTTGTTGTCTAAGTGTGGAGGCTAATGTGAGCCTTTAACTGCATTTACATGATGTCTTATGTGTTTTTGTCTGTCGCTCATCTTTTCATTTTTTAGAAGCCTAGGTAAGGTCTAGAACAATCCAAAGATCCAAAACCTCGTGGATCATAGGTATGGAACGGGTAATGCACGCGTAAGGCACGACTTAGAATTTAATTAGAGCGCTTTA
>ML345507.1:0-63601 GCA_005239505.1 Nicotiana paniculata
ATATACGGTTCATGTGCCAGCTATTCAGTTTAAGATGTGTGCTCTGATGGACCTGGTTCAACTTGTTAGCCATTTTTCAATCTTCAAAACTATGCAATGACATGGGTCAACATGAACAAACTCTGCTCTAAATAAAATCAAACAATAAACATATAAGAGGCAGTTAAAGAAACCCAAACAAATATTTCACAGAGATACAGAGAATCACAAATGAGGTTTCCACAGTTTCTTATTTCAATTGTCCCCTGTTGCGGCGCGCAACCCGATCCCACCGTACAATCACACTTCACCCTTATTGCTTCTCAAGCTTATTTCTTCTGTTGCGGCGCGTAACCCAATCCCACCGTACAATCACATTTCACCCTTATTACTTCTCAACCTTATTTCTTTTGTTGCAGCGCAATCCGATCCCACCTTACAATCACATTTGATAGCAACATCAACCAACAATTCAATCACAAGGATTTTCATCATCAAGAGTCTAAATTTATAACAACCAATAACCAAGAGGAATCAAGGGGACAATAATCCTGACAAAATAGGGAGTCACTTACGGTATTTCCACGGTCATTTAGCTCAATTAAATCAATCTACAATTCCTTCCCATCATGTACTACACACCCTTTTAACACTTAGATACATTCAACAATTGGGTTCGTTATTATTTCTTTCATTCAGTAGCACATCCTTTCATCCCAATATGTTCAAGCATTTAACGAGTTTTGCACCTTTCACAATCTCACATAGCATGGTGGCATGAAAATCAACTAAGACAATCAGAGAACAAAATCTTACACCTCAACACCTTAGAACTATCATTTCACATATGCATAAGCAAGGAACTCATACCGAATGCTCGGACACCAACAAGGTGACTCTACATAAATCAAAGTTAGCCATACATACCTAGAGTTGGAATTTCCCTTTAATTTCTATCCCAAATCACCAGACCTTCTAACGCCTCCAATCTAATTTACAATGTGACACATTCAAACTTGGAGTTAGGAACCTTGAACTCATTTGGGTATTTTATCAAATACTATATGGTCCTTTAGATTAACTATCCCCCTCTTTAGTGAAAGGTTGCCCTAGACTACTTCCCTTTGCTAGATTATAGTAGATTATTTACATGCATGCAAGGCCTTAACTTTCCTCTTCAAGAACCAACCTATATGTGTTCTATTCTAACTAAAATATGAGAATTTTGGGGAAATGTGGTGAAGACTTACCTCTTATGGTGAAGAAGATGACGACTACTTGATTAATTCCAGGCCTGAGTAGAGATAGAGGACTAATTTGGGGAAGATGAGGACCTCTCTCACTAGAACCCACTCTCATTTCTCTCTGTTTTATTAAACTAGGGTCGGGTTTTAACATTAGAAATTAGGAGCCCCGAAGCAGGTACGCGATCGGGAATGCACATTCCTGTTATGCGGTCCGCATGCCTATCGCATAAGTGGCCTTCAGCTGGGCCAAAAAGAGAAACAGACTGCCCAGGTATGCGACCACTATGCGGTCCACATACCTATTATGCTATCGCATAGTGCGTCGCATAACTCCCTCTGCAAAAATCAAGGTGCAAGAATGCAACAAATATGCGGCCCACATTCGTGAAATGTGACCGCATTCTAGGCTGCATAGATGTCCTCAAAATGGACAGCAATTTGTCCAAGTATGCGACCACTATGCGGTCCGCATACCTGATCTGCGATCGCATAGTGGACTGTAGACCTGCGCAAATCTAGAAAATTATATCTTTTAAGTCCTGGGGTACTTTTTACTCCAAAAGAGTCCGTTTCAAGAATTTCTACAGTTATAACCACATGGGGACCCATTCGGGCATTGTTTTTTTACTTGAAATTTTACGGGTCTTTACAATTCTAAATGGTTATTGTACTTTCACTATAATCGGGTTTTCAAATTATACTCATCACTTGTTAGATATTTACCATACTTAAAATTGTTATCATTTTTTTCCTTAACAAATTCTATATTTAATTCGTTAATTGAACTTATGTTTTTCTTTGTTTCAAAATGATACTTTTTACTCAATTTTATTGATTTCTAAACTAAACTCATCTTATACTTTGTCTCTTACAAGTTGTATATTATTTTACTTTACTTGATTTCTAAAATAAACACTTTATTTCATTTGACACCTTACTTATTCGAGATTATTATTATGTTTTATGGTGTTTAAATATATCTTTCATTAATTTAAATTAATAATTATCACGTTTTCAAAGTACATGGTAGCACGTGGGTTTAGCTGTACGAAGGTGATTGTTATTGTGGGCACGAGGTGCCATATGTGTAAGATTTGGAAATTGTGGTCCATGACTTGTGGTTTATGAGGTGTGGTGCCTCATGGTAATTCTTCTTGTAACTCTATGCATTAGGAGCGATTTGATTATTTGAGTTGTCATCTATTTTTCCTTATTTGGGTTCATTTACATCTCATCGGTGTTCTGATTATGTGGTTTCTTTATCACTCGTTTCCTATTTGCTGCCATTTATGTTTCTATTACTTCATTGTTGGTTGTAAATCAATAACGTTTTTGCCAATGGTCTTACATTGATGTTTTCCACTGTTAGCTTATGTATATCTTAAAAATATTTCTATATCTAGTAGGTATATTGACCTGGCCTCTTCACTACTCTACCGAGGTTAGGCTTCATACTTACTTGCTACCGTTATGGTGTACTCTTGCTACACTTCTGCACATTCTTGTGCAGATCCAGGTATTCTGATTGTGTTGTTGAGAGTTGCGTCTGGCGCACGCAAAAGACTTAAGGTATACCTGCTTGACATTCGTAGGATTCGGACATCAAAATACATGAAATTTTCAATGAAACTCAAGAACTTTTAAATTCACAACCGAGCATCCAAATCATATCAAATTAACTCTGTTTTGCACCAAATTTTGCAGACAAGTCTTAAATAGTAAAATGAACCAATACCATGTTCTGGTAAAAAAATCCGAACTCGGTAACTATAAAGTCAACCTACTGTCAAACTTCGGAATTTCCTAAACCTTCAAATTACTATTTTTCAACAAATCACGTCAAAAAAAGTTAGGGACTTATGGTTTCAATTCCGGGCGTATGCCCAATTCCAAAATCATGATACACACCCACCAGGACCGTCGAAATACCCATCAGGTCCCGTTTACACAAAATGTTGGTTGTAGTCATCTTAAATCATTTTAAGGCTAAAATTCATATTTTATTCAGCTTTTCACGTAAAATTTTTGGACTAAGACACAGACTGCACAGGAAAATCGAGAAATCCTAAATGGAGCTTATCAAGGTCTTGGAACACGAAAATAAAGGCTAGAACTCAAGGTGGCCTATTGGGTCATCACATGAACCATCTGTGTTAAGCTTGTAAGAGCCTCTTCTTCGAGGATGACATTTGATTTCTATTACAAGGTCAAATATGACTCTGCATCCACGTGCCTCATGCATGAGTTCTACAGCTTTAGCTATTGTATTCTCACGTGGAATTTGACTCTCTTTTATCATTCAAATTGTTGCTATTTTTGATGAGCCAAATCTCCTAGAGGCGGAAAGGGATAAACATTCCCCATTTTGGAATATTTTTGAAATTATGATTGTGGGTCTTGTGTATGGTGCATACCCATTGGTTCTGGACATTCTAAATAGAGTTGATCCTAAGGTTATTTTGGCTCAACTGGGATAGGTTATCCTAGAATTGTTTTAGCATTGACACAATTGATGAAGACATGTTCAATGAACTCCTCCTCCTTATTATAGAAGAAACACATATGACTTAAGTTAATCCCCATGGATTGAAGGTGTTTGCTAGTAAGAAGTTTCCCATGAGTCATCAGTCACAAAAAGTATTTGATTTCATTAGGTAGATTTTTTGACCATATCTAGTTAAAGTTCCCCCCCCCCCCAGAATGGTGGTGCAACTGGTCAGTTATGCCCAAGGATTAAGAAGAAAAAGCATATATGATTGAAAACAGCCCATTGTAGGTTTTGTTCCATATCATACTATCAACTCTATCGGGGTTGGCAATAGAAATAGAAGAGTTGATTCTAGAAACAACATTGTTAGAATGATTAAATGACAGATTGTTAGGGGTCCAATGGCCATTAAGGAGGCAAAATGACAACCTCATATTCTCTTCCTCCCTATTAAGAGGGCCACTTACCAAGATTTTAAGGGGTTCTATTCTCTAGATCCATCTATCATTGTATAGGTTGATTATATTCCCTTTACGGACTATCCACCCATTGGCCTTACTGCACACTTTCCACCCATTCCTAATATTGATCCAAGTCCTAGAGGTTATGTGTCTAGTATGGTGTCTACTTGTGCAGTGTTTATTAACACGAAGCTAGCCCATAGATTATTTCAATTATTATACATCATCCAAGAAATACTTGTATGGGTGGCAGTGTTCCTAAGATCAGTTCTATGCATGCCAACGGCCCTTCCTCTCTTGGTTTAGTGATAGTACCCCACTTAACTAGGTGCATTTTCTTCTTAACAATAGTAGTCCCCCAGATGAATTTCCTTTGTATCTTATAAATTTTGTTGCACACCTGGGCAGATAATTTAATTTATTGCATAACATGGCTAGGGATGCACCCCGGTGAAGACTTAGCTAGGGTGGTTCTCCCAGCCATGTTCATGAAATGAGTTTTCAAACCAGCTAGTTTGGTTTGCAAATTATTTATGATGAACTGGAAGTACCTGTTAGTAGGTCTCTTATGAATGTGGGGAAACCTAAGTACTTACCAAATGATTTCCTAGCCTTGATCTATTGCCCTAGAAAATCTATCTATTGTATCATGATGGCAATTCGGGGTAAAGACAACATTGGACTTGAGGGTGTTAACCATCTGGCATATTTACAACTATATTGTTGTAGTGTATCTATAATGGTTGTACATTTCTTGGTGTTTGTCGTGGCAACCAATGTTAGATCATCAGCAAAGAATAGGTGGGAGATTTTGGGTCTTGTGTGGCTACTTTGGATAGGAAACTAACAACTATTTTGCATTTGAGCCTCAATGCTCCTAGAGAGTCCTTCCATGCACATAATGAAGATGTAGGGAGACATAGGATCTCCCTATGTGATGCCCCTGCTAGGGTTTAGGAACTTTGGCCTACCCCTATTAATAAGGACTGGTAGAATGCATGACAGGATCAACTTGGTCATAATATGGGAAAAACCAAAGGACACTAGTGTGTCTCTTATAAAGGACCATTTAATTTGTCAAAATCTTTTTTTAGATCAATTTTAAGTATCATGTTAGCATTTTTTCCTTTCATTTTAGTAAAGTGTTGATGTATTACTCTACAATGATGGCATTGTCATTAGCCCTCCTATTGGACAAAAAGCTGGCTTGACTAGGGATAATGATAGAAGGGAGGACATGCTTGATTCTATTATAAAAGATTTTGGTGATTAGCTTTTAAATTGTGTTGCATAGACCAATTGGCCTAAAATTCTTCAATTGTGGCATTTGCGCACTTAGGGATCAAGCATAGGTAGGTTGTGTTCACATCAAGATTCATTCCAAGGCTATGAAAAGTCTTCTTACAGAAGTTGGTGACTTTGTCCTCCAAGACATTCCAGTATCTTGGATAGAAGAGTGGGTGGAGACCATCAGGACCAGGGGACTTGGTTGGTTTGAAAGAGAACATAGCAGCCTTAATCTTACTAATCCTTAAAGGAGAATTCATGTTGGTTTGATCCCTAGTGGAAAGGAAGTGTGTGTTGTAGGTTCTGCTCTGCTAGGGTATGGATGAGGATTGGTGCTCAATGGTGTAGAGAATGGAGTAGAACTGGTAGATGTTGTCTTTTATCTCTTTTTGCCCCTCAATCCAGTTCCCTATCTCATCTTGTAGGGCCAGGATCTTATTTCTTCTTCTACTATTAAGGGTTGAGGTATGGAATAACCTAGTATTAGCATCCTCTTCAATAAGACAAGTGATCCTAGACTTAGTTTTCCAATACACTTCCTCACTATTCAGGATAGAAAAGTATTCTTCTAGGAGCTGACCTTCCAAACTCTGGAGGAAGGTGTTAAAAGGATAAGTTTTGGATTTTTTGATGGCACTAAGACTGGCTAAGATGTGTTTCTTCTTGTGGAAGATATTGCGAAATACTGTTAAGTTCCAGGTGGAGACTTGAGTTTGGAACTGAGTAGTTCCTCTTTCAATACTATAACTCCCCTCATATGCTTGTTGGACAATATTAGAAATGAGGGGTGACTACACCACATGGGTTCAAACCTAAAGGGTTTAGATGGGGTATCGAATGAGTTAGCCCATAACTTGACTAACATATGGAAGTGGTCAGAGTGGGTTCTAGGTAGGTGACACACTGTGCTAGAGGGTATTCTTGAATCCATGTGTCATTAGAAAAGCACCAATCTAGTCTTTCTAAGATTAGTTGGCTTATATTTTTATACCTCAAATTTGTCCAAGTATACTTGCTTCCTTTAAACCCTATATCAATTAGCTTGCAATAGTTGATACACAACCATAATAAGTAAGCTCTTGGGGCAGAGATACAATTTTCCCCTGCTTGTCTCTAGCCCTTAGAACTTCATTGATGTCCCAACCAACCAACCAGCTCCCACTATAATTATCAGGTATAGCTTTAAGTTGGTTCCAGTGATTCCTTCTATTAGCATAAGTATTTCTAGCATAGACAGCAGTAAACAGCCAACGGGTGGAAAATGAAGCTACCTTGACCATGACATTGATGCCTTGAGTCTCCTAAGTCTTGTTCTAAGGCTAACCTTAGACTTACTCTGCACATTGCTATACTTATTGGGCATAGTACGATAAGAATTTCTCCCCCAAGCCCTCTGAACTATATTAGCTCCTCCTGATGTAGGAACATTGCTTTTGTTTTGGCCACTCCCATCCTTGATATCATTGCCTCCAGCTATGTGTTGGTTGCCTTAGGTGTTCGTGGGCATTTTTCAACCCTACCATTGATGGTGGGGTCATTTTCCATGTTGGTGTCCATGGAGAGAAGGGTGGGATGGGAATCCCCTCCCCTGAGGATACTAGTGGGAAGAAGGGGAGGGTGTGGCTTATCTACTTCATAGTGAGCTTAGCTGGTTGGTTGATAATGTCTGTTGACTCAGGGCTACCTGTGCTTGCATTAGTGTAGCCAGCCATAACTGGTGGCCATATGTCAACAGTGCCTGATTCAGCTGATACTGACTAATTTGGCCAGGTAATGTGGGTTTTGGATGACCCTATTGTAAAAGTTAATGGGAATGCAATCCCTTGTAGATCCATCTCCAGCCATGAGGTTGGGATGTGGTCCATGGGCAGGGGCATTGATGTCACGAGGATGGGAACCGGTTCCCCTATGTTGGCATTGGTGGTTTGATTCTTTGGGTTGTTCTCAACTTTTGGGTATTTTGATTGACAGTGAGATTATATTCTCCTATCATATACTTGTTGCCCTTTAAATTATCTCCTTTTCTATTTGGTTTCCGTGCATGGAGATCTCCCATCATTTAAGATATTTGGAAGAAGACGGTGTCAGTCAAATCAACTGAGGGATAATAATGAGGGGAGACATGAGGCGTAGTAGTTTGAGTGAGTAAGTCACTTAGGGGAATTAAAGCCCTCACCCATTTCCCAGTGTTGGTAGTTTTCTCTGTTGATTTAGGCGTGTGGGTGGCCCTCACTAGTTGAATTATATCGGGGTTGGTAGGTACCAAATTTGGGATTGCAACTTGTGATATACTTACCTGATGGATGTTGTGAGGGTGTGTGCTCGGTGTGTGGTCCAGGTTTGGCACGGGATGTGTTATGCGCTCATGGCATGGTCTGCGTTCTAATGGCCCAAATACGTTTGCCTTAGGCCCACTTGGCTTTTGCTGCTAATCCCGTTAGGAGCTGGGTTACTGTGGCCCAGGTGGGTTATGTTGGGCCTTTCTAATTGGGCCCATATGTTCCAAAGTCCTTGTGTCGCCCTCCCGATGTTTCCAATAACGACAAACTTACCTAAATTCGTCATGTTCTTCCTTATTTGCGATCTTCTGTCTGTTATCCCCGTTTGTCTGTGCTTTTTGTGATCTTATTTTCCCTTTTTGTCGTGCTCTCCGTGGGAATTCCACCACTTTCCAATCATGTTCCTCTTACATACTTTCCCATAGTATTCAGATTAATTCCTCTCGGGATAGAACAAAATAACTATTATGTGATAGCGGCACCTCAAATCACAAAACTTCAGCGAAATCAACAAACGGCGCAAATCACACTTGACACTTATGTTTATTTAGAAAATAATGCAACAAAGTAGAAAAGAGGGGACATGATTTCATATTTTTCATGTATGAAAGATGAGGCCAAGCCTCTAAATTTATAGACAATGAAAAGGTGAGATGAAAAGATGCAATCCAAGAGGTGCAACTTCCATTTCTCATTCACACCCCTTAATAAAAACGCAACAAAAAGTCAAGTACAACTTAGTTGGAATGAAACTAAATACAACAACATACGTAGTATAGCTTAACAAGTGGGGTCTAAGGAGGATAGTATATACGCGGACTTTATCCCTACCTGGTGAAGATAGAGAGATTGTATCTAATAGACTCACGACTCAAAACGTACATAGTTACAGTTAGGAAAACAAAAATATGCACAACAAAAAAATTATGCCTTTTCTAACGTAAACAATTCAAAGTCATGAAGTACGACTTGGTTGGAAAGAAACCAAATCAACACACCATGGTAGCTAACATTATTACCATCCGATTAGATGTATTCTCGTTAGCAGTGAGTATGTGTCAAAGTAATCAAGACCTTCTCATTGTCTTAATCCTTTGACAATCAGTCTTTCCTTATATTTGTCAATAGTACCACCAACTTTCATTTTTCTTCTGAAAATCCACTTAGAACCCAAAGGTTTATTTCCTGGAGGAAGATCAATAAATTCCCAAGTATGATTACTTAATATGGGTTCTTATCTCACTATTGACTACCTCTTTCTAAAATTGTGCACCCCCCCCCCCCCCNCACAGGTTCTGGCCTAAATCAGAACTTATCAACAAGACATTCATCATCTCTTTTAACGTTCTATTATTTCTTTCCGTAATTCCATTAGATTGCGATGACAAAGGGGCAGTCGTTTGGTGAATAATTCCATATTCCAAACATATTTCTTCAAAAGGAGACTAACATTCACCGCCCCTTTTAATTTGTAGAGCCAACCACAAGAACTGTTGTTTCTGTCATGACGGAGCCAGAATAAATGGTGAAGTTTCTAATCTTCAAATCAATCTGACACATTCAAAATTAATAAATGGTGAAGTTTTTAATCTTCAAACCGAGCAATGTGTGACAGAATCAATTTTAATAAACAATGAAGTCTTTACTCTTCAAACCGAATAATAAATTGAAGTAGAAAATTACTCCGATTTTAATCTCCAAAACGAGTATAAAGTCAGTTAGACTTTAACTTCTGACAAATGAGTAGAAAGTCACGAAGACTTTAATCTCAACGAACGAGTAAAAAGTTATGCCGATTTTTATCTCGAAGCAGGAGTAGAAAATTACGAAGATCTTATTCTCCATAACGGGTATAAAATATCACGAGAATCTTAATTCCCCTTTCAAATGATTTTCCAACTAAACTATAACACTTTAAACTGTTTGATCTCGGCATTTAACGTTTTACACTTTCTTCTTGAGTCGTTACTTTAACCGTTTTGCTCTGTTGTTGTGTTGCGACTTTTCAACAAAACACTTGTATCATAAATGCAACATTCGGCTGATTTTTGTATCAAAGTAGTGCTGACGAGGGAATTCCCATTCAAACTAATGATAGTAGGAGATATCAGGAGTTTTCGTTGGAAGAAACTCGACTCTTCAATGCCTCTCGCCTATCAGACATATGCATGCAAAGACATAACTTTACTTTAGTGATAGCTAAACATAAGGCAAATCTCAAAGGTACCGATTTTGAAAAGGTGTAGATGTGAAGTAGTAGCAGCAACAGTTCTCACGCCCCAAATACAAAGGCAGACACGTGAATCATGACACCTCTTTGATTAAGTATATGATGCAAATGAATCGACAGATTGCACCCAAGACCATCCAGATAAATCTTGTTCATTTTCTTTTCATCATAGAGAAACAGAGTTAATTGGAGATTCTTTCTCCTATACATAAGGAAACGTTAGTTCATAAACAAATCGTAAAATAATTCCGAGCCCACTGAATTCACCGTGTGTCCTTAAGGATTTTGTATACGGATTAATTCCTCCCAGGATAGAACAAAATAACTATTCTGTGATAGTGGCAGTTCAAATTACAGAACTTCAGCGAACTTAACAAATGGAGCAAATCACATTTGACACTTATGTTTATTTAGAAAATAATGCAACAAAGTAGAAAAAAAGGGAGATGATTTATGTATGAAAAATAAGGCCAAGCCTGTAAATTTATAGACAATGAAGGGGTGAGATGAAGAGATGCAATTCAAGAGGTGCCTCTTCCATTCCTCATTCACACCCCTTAATAAAAACACAACAAAAAGTCAAGTACAACTTAGTTGGAATGAAACAAAATACAACAACAACATACATAGTATAGCCTCATAAGTAGGGTCTAAGAAAGATAGTGTATATGCGGAGTTTATCCCTACCTTGTGAAAATAGAGAGATCGTATCTAATACACTCACGGCTCAAAAAGTACATAGTTACCGTTAGGAAAACAAAAAAATACACAACAAAACAAAATTCTTCCTTTTCTAACGTAAACAGTTCAGAGTCATGAAGTTCAACTTGGTTGGAAAGAAACCAAATAAACAAACCAGATGAAATATTCTGTTACAATATACAACATTCATACGTTACCGAAAAAACTTTTGTTTCCTTTGTGGTGATTTCTTTTAGTATTTGGGATTGAAACCTAGTCTTGGATCTTCAGGTGGATTCTCTCATATAAGATGCAGAATAATTTCAGTTTTATGTATGAAACTTTATACTTCCACATTGATTTATGATAAAAACTTACTCGTATTGTCCTATCAGGTGTTTATACCAAGCCAAATTAATTAATCATGATTAAGTGATAAATAAAAGTGAGAATGTGTATTAGTTAATCATAGTTTAGTGAAACTATATTTGTGAAAAAATATGTCATGTATTTATTGAGTTGGTATAAGCACCCGCCACGAGTAAATATTTACCTTTATTTAGGTCGAATACATAAGCGGTCTCCTAAACTTGATAATACTTTTTTATTGACACTTGAATTAGAGTTAGTACAAATGCCTAGCTTCAGGCATATGGTGGTCAAGCGTCAATATACCTGGTCATAAGTTTTTCTTTTTTGTTTTGTGTTTTCGCTCTATCTTCTCCTTGAATTTCAACTGTATTTTTATATATTGAAGGGGAAGAAAATAGTATAGATGTAAAGGAAGTAGTCTTTATTTTTGATGCAGGGTGGATGTCGCTACTCTGCAGATTGAAAAGGGAGTGGCAGAAGAGCCCGCCTTTTCATGTTGATCTTCATTTCTTTTGATATAAAGGGAACTGCTACCATACGGCAGAATTAACCAAAAAAAAATAGAGTTAGTACATAGTACTAAATATTTTATGTTGCAGAAAAATATACCTATTCAACACGAGTTTGATAATTCTAAATTATGTTTGGTGCATGATCTCATTTGTGAAAGTACAGGAGGGGATAGGAGTGAATTGTAACTAAATTAAAAACTTAGTCGAATCAGAAGAGAATTAGTCCACTTTACTTTATCAGTAGGTTTGATTAACGATGAAAATAAGTTGCAAGAAATTTAAAAGCTGCAAACACATGAGTTTTATACAGGTTCAGTATCGGTATGGTATCTACATCCAAATCCCTTTGGTTACAATAGTTCTCTTAGATCTTCAATAGTTCGTTACAGTTGTAGCGATTTTTTTATCGTTTACCACTAACGATTTTCAGCTACAAACTTGACACAACTCTTATTTTATTTCCTAACACTTCTTATCTTTTGAGACACTAGTAAACTCAGGAATACAATGTTTGTGCTAAGAACTAGCAAGGGATAGAAAAAAGTGGTAAGTAGCATAGTTGAATTCTTGAGTCTACCAGTCTTCTTATACGAGTGTCTTGAGTAGCCGTTGCAGATTGACTCTTGATCGAGGCACATAATTATTCTAAGAGATTTGATCCAAGGGGTGCCTCAGAATACTGCTCAAGAGATGGGCTGGATTCATTATCTTCCTTCCTTTTCTCATTCACAATCAAGGGAGTGATTTGTGGTTTGACTTGTTCGATCAATCTTCACAATCTCCAGATTCCAAATCGATCCTTGAAGTAAAGACTATCTTCATATAGCGATTTCACTTGATCTTGTTTTCTTTTTTATGGCATTGAAATCCTTTGATTTAGAATTGTCCTTGCTGCACTTGATCTTGTTTCCTTTTTAATATCCTTGACATGTTTGACTTCCTTTGATTGAGCATTGTCCTCCTAATTTTCTACAATTAAACAAATATAAATAGGTTTGCACTATTGTCATCATTGAAATTTAAGTGTAACAATCTCTCCCTTTTTGATAATGACAATCAAAAAGAGTAAACATAGTACACTTCCCTTTCATGTCCTAAAATGCTTCTCCCCCTGAGTTGTTTCCCCGAACCGAAGTACTACTCCCCCTGAGTTGTTGATCTACTTTACTCTCACGTTTCTCCCCATTTGACATCAATCAAAAAAGAAAGAAGCAAGTGCAGATAGAACAGACATACCAGAGTAAAAAATGAAATAGTTAGGGTAGTAGATATTATGCCTTCAGCAGAGGCACATGGCGTTGTTTCTTACAGACCAAAGAAAAATTAATAACAAAACAAAACAAAGAAAAAGAAAAAAAATTGTTTTAAACACACACACACACACAATTGCCTTAGTTCCTCCCGAGAAGGTATTTCAGGGTATTGATCACTTTGGTGCAGAAAGAATCACAGGAGGTTTCAACTTCTTGGTGATTTTGTCCATCTTCTCTGTCATGGAGTTGAATGCACTGATTCCTTGCCTTCTTTTGTCTCCCATGTCCATCATGAGGTTAGCCATGTCTATACCTGTTTCTTTCGTGACTTTCCCGATCTTCTCTACATGTTCTTTCATTGCAGTGAGCTTGGTTTTTACCCCTTCTAGTCGTTGTTGAATCTGCTGTAGGTTGGTAGTATTCGACTGAGGCTCAGTGGTTAGCTCCACTTGTACTGGGGTGCTTATAACCTTGGCACGTCTGAACCATCCATCATCACTTAAGGTGTATCCCATCATAGCAAAAGATGTCTTATCATAGGTACTATAAATGTACTTGGGGGAAAAAGGTGCCAAATCAACCTTCACGACCTCAAGAATGTGTGAGATGAGCAAGCGATAAGGTATAAAAAAAGCAGAAGAAGATATGTTCGTGATACTTTCAAGAATATAATGACGAATCCACACAAACAAGTCAAGACTTTTATTGTTCACAAGGCAGTAAAGAACAAAGATATCCCTAGTGGTCAAAGTGCTAAGAGACCCAGTCCTAAGAAGGAGAGTAGTAGCAATCATGTGGGCTAACACACGGTATTCAAATTTAATACTTTTGGGACCAATGTTAGGAGATTTTTCAGACAGAAAAGTATTTGCCTCTTCTAAAGAGACTTCAAAGTCTTTTGGTAAGGAGTTCTGCACAAAAACGTCATATCCATGAAACTTAGCAGAAAAAATCTTCTCAAATTGATAAGAATCTAGAACAATACGAGGACCTAGAACCATTGACTCTTAATCATCTTTATCATTAACAAATTTGCATAAAACATCCTCACAAGTTCTGCATACACAGGATTTCCAATAGTATCAAACAAAAGAGTGAGATGTTGAACATCAAAGATAGAAATCACATCACGGTATAAATTTTTCATAAGAAAGAGACTTACAGAGTGTCCATAAGTCAAATATTTAGGCTTATAAGACTTAAACCTCGATTTTTCACTTGGTCCATAGATGTTCAGTTTATCCTCTAGCCCATAATTAGTGCTTTCCACTTTCCCTTTCTTGCATGCGGGCCTTTTGGGGGTTTGCTCCATAGGTGTTTTTCCTTCCTTCTTCTGGCTTATAGGAAGATCCTCCAATGAGTCACTACTTTCATTATCGGTCATGAGAAGGTCTGAGTCAAGGGATGATTCAAGGTCGACGATTTCTTCAAGGTTTTGGGATTTTGAACTCGTGTACTTCGTCTTGTGGCAATGTAGGATGAGAGGTTTCTCTTAGCCATAGTAGAAGAGTTGGTGTGAAATGATGCATGATCCAAAGATTTTGTGTACAACAACTTCCAACAGCTAAATACTCTTCTTCAGTGGTCGACAAAGCATCACGATTTGATTTCTTGCTATGCCAGGAAATTAGAGCATTCCTTAGTAATTGGCATGTGCCACTCGTACTTTTCCTGTCAATCTTATCTCCTGCAAAATCTGCATTTGAAAAACCTTTTAAATCAAAATTGTTAGAATGAGCATACCATAGCCCTAATTTAGTGGTCCCAATGAGGTATCTAATAATGTGTTTAACTGCATCCAAATGAGATTCCTTTGGAGCTGACTGAAATCTTGAGCACATAAGGTTTGTTAATATTACAGAGTTAGAACTTCCAAAGATAATAGCCATAAGGTTTGTTGCGGTGTGCAAATCGATCCATATAACTCACATAGCTCATATCTCGGCACTCGAGCCCTATCTCAGTCAGTAGCCTCTCGGGCTCATTGAATATCACAATAATTCTCCCAAACAGAGAATACAACAATTATCGACAAGAAATGAGCGATAACGGAGATATGATACACAAGTAAGACGGTGACTGAGTACAAGACAACAATTGGCAGTCAATTCAACAAGTATACGACCGTTGTAGGTCCCAAAAGTGATATCATATGGCCTAAGCATGATTTCTAACATAAAAGGCAATCAATTACTCAAAACAAGGGAAAACGGGTAATAATAATGGACTATTCGACTTTACAGTCTCACGGGACGGACCAAGTCTCAATCCCTCACGGTGCACGCTCACACGCCCATCACCCAGCATATGGTCACCTCCAAATATTCACATCATACCAATTCTCGGGGTTTCATACCCTCAAAACCTACTTACCTCAACCGCGCATAAATCCTACTCCGACATGCCTTTTCCTCTCGAATCAGCCTCCAAATGCCTCGAATATAGCCACAAGCAGTACGATGTGATCAATATAGGCCAAAAGGATCAATTCCACAAGAAAACAAGACAAATATAGCCACAATCCGAAATAGGCTTAACCCTCCCCTAGGCCCACGTCTCGAAACCCGATGAAAGTCATAAAATCTGAAAGCCTATTCACTCACGAGTCTAACCATACAAAATTTATCAAAATCCGACCTCAACTTCCCCTCCAAACCCTCAACATTCACTCCCTAATTCCCAAGCCCTAAACCCCCAAATTTCACTTCAAAATCTCACTAATTAGGCATAGAATCAGTGGGGAAACACCATCACTGAAGATAAATAGGCTCAAGGGACTTACCTTAGTGATAACTTTGACATCCCTTCGAAAATCACCTCAAAAATTCCCAAAGTCTGAGTTCCAAAATGTGAAAATGGGGAAAACTCTCGAAGTCTTCTATTTATAGGTTCTACCCAGCAAAACCGCACCTGTGGTCCCCAACGCGCTTCTGCGGACACGCTTCTGCGACCAAAGTTCCGCACTTGCAGAAATCACTTAAGTCCACCAGGCTCGCACTTGCGCTCCAGGTCTCTCACCTGTGGAGTCGCTTCTACGACCCATCTTCCGCTTCTGCGGAATTACCCATGATTCACTCTTCCGTATCTGCGAGCTCGCAGATCCGCTAAATCCTCCGCACATGTGCTTCCAGTCCAACCCAGCCTTGCGCGCACCTGCGACATCCTCTTTGCTTCTGCTGGGCCGCACCTGCAGGCTCCCCACCGCAAGTGCGAAACACCAAAACACCAGAAGAAACCAGTAATGCCTAAGTCTAAAATTTACTTACGATGAGCATCTGAACATCCCCGAGGCCCCCGAGACCGCAACCAAACCTACCAAAAAGTCATATAAACCCATGAGAACTTAGTCAAACCTCCGAATAACTCAAAAGAACATCAAAACACCAAATTACACCCGGATTCAAGCCTAAAGAACTTCTAAACTTTTGAATTCCACAAAAGACGTCGAAACATACCAAACCACGTTTGATTGACCTAAAATTTTACACACAAGTCAAAAATGACACCAAGATCCTACTTCAACTTCCGGAAATCCATTCCAACCCCGATATCAAAATTTTCACTACCGACCAAAATTGCCAAAATTCCAACTTTCGCCAATTCAAGCCTAATTCAACTACGGACCTCCAAATCACATTCTGGACGCGCTCCTAAGTCTAAAATCACCTAACGGAGCTAAAAGAACAATAAAAATTCAAATCCGAGGTCATTTACACACAAGTCGACATCCGATCGACTTTTTCAATTTATGCTTCCAATTAAGAGATTAAGTGTCTCAATTCACTCCAATACCACTCCGGACCTGAACCAACTAACCCGGTAAAACATAATACAACTGTAAAGCACAAAAGAAGAAGTAATGGGGGAAACATGGAAATAAATCTCGAAAAAACCGGCCAGGTCATTTTATCCTTCGTTCTTAAACAAAAGTTCATCCTCGAACGGGTCTAGAAACATACCTGGAGTCTCAAATATGTATGGATATCTGTTCCGTATCTCCCGCTCGGTCTCCCAAGTGGCCTCCTCCATAGGCTGACCCCTCCACTACACCTTCACTGTAGTTATATCATTTGACCTCAACTTCTTAATCTGCCGCTCCAAAATGGCCACCGGCTCCACATCATAACTCATATCACCATCCAACTGAACCGTGCTGAAATACAAAACATGGGACGGATCGCCGACTTTCTCCAGGTGCATAGAAGCATGAAATACTGGATGCACACTCGATAAGATAGGTGGCAAGGAAAGCTTATAAGCCACCTCCCCTATCCTCTGAAGTATCTCAAAAGGCCCAATGAACCGGGGGACAAATTTTCCCCTCTTCCTAAACCTCATAAGACCCTTCATGGGTGATACCTTCAGCAGAATCTTCTCCCCGACCATAAAAGACACATCACGGACCTTCCTGTCAGCATAGCTCCTCTGCCTAGATTGTGCCGTGGGAAGCCGCTCCTGATTCAATTTCACCTTGTCTAATACATCATGAACCAAGTCTGTACCTAAGAGCCTAGCCTCACCCGGCTCAAACCATCCCATCGAATATCTACACTGCCTCTCATATAAATCCTCATACTGAGCCATCTGAATGCTCGACTGATAAGTGATAACTGTTGTTATATGCAAACTCCTTGAGTGGCAGAAACTGGTCCCATGAACCCCCAGAATCAATGACAAAAGCACATAACATGTCGTCAAATATCTAGATAGTGCGCTTGGACTGTCCGTCCGTCTGAAAGTGAAAGGTTGTGCTTAAATCAACCTGAGTAACCAACTCTCACTGCACAGCCCTCCAAAACTGCGATGTAAACTGTGTGCCTCTATCTGAAATGATGGAAACCGGGACACCATGAAGGCGAACGATCTCTCAGATATAAATTTGAGCCAACCTCTTTGAAGAATAAGTAGTACCAACTAGAATGAAGTGCGCGGACTTGGTCAGCCGATCGACGATCACCAAAATAGCATCGAACTTCCTCGAAGTCTGTGGGAGCCCAACTACGAAATCCATGGTGATGCTCTCCCACTTCCACTCTCGGATCTCTAACCTCTGAAGCAAGCCACCCGGTCTCTAATGCCCATACTTAACCTGTTGGTAGTTGAGACACTGAGCCACAAACCCAACTATATCCTTCTTCATCCTCCTTCACCAATAGTGTTGCCTCAAATCCTGGTACATCTTCGCGGCACCCGGATTGATTGAATGCCGCGAGTTGTAGGCCTCCTCAGAATCAACTCCCATAGCCCATCTAAATTGGGCATACATACCCGGCCCTGCATCCTCAACACTCCATCATCACAAATAGTCACATCTCTAGCATCACCTCGCCGAACCCTATCTTGAAGGACGAGCAGATGGGGGTCATCATACTAACGCTCCCTGATACGATCATAAAGAGAAGGCTTAGAGACCACACAAGCCAATACCCCACTCGAATCTGAAATATCCAATCTGACAAGCTGACTAGCTAAGGCCTAATAATCCAATGCCAATGGTCTCTCTCCTATTAGAAGATACGCTAAACTACCCAAACTCTCCGTCCGGTGACTCAAGGCATCGGCCTTCCCGGGATGGTACAAAATAGTGATCTCATAGTCCTTAAGAAGCTTCAACCACCTCCGTAGACACAAGTTAAGATCCTTCTACTTGAACAGATGTTGCAAACTCTGGTAATCAGTGTAGATCTCACAATTAAACCCGTAAAAATAGTGCCGCCACATCTTCAAGACGTGAACAATAACTGTTAACTCAAGATCATGGACATGATAGTTCTTCTCATAGGTCTTCAACTAGTGCGAAGCATAAGAAATCACTCTATCCTTCTGCATTAGAACGCACCCAATGCCTATCTACGAGGCATCAAAATACACTATGTAAGAACCAGAAGCTGATGGCAAAACTAGAACTGGAGTCGTAGTCAAAGAAGTCTTGAGATTCTGGAAGCTCTGCTCACACTCATCTGACCACCTGAATGGAGAACCCTTTTGGGTCAATTTGGTCAAGGGAGATGCAATAGATGAAAAACCCTCCACAAAACGACGGCGATAGCCCGCCAAACCAAGAAAGCTCCTAATCTCTGTGGCTGAGGACGGTCTGGGCCAACTTTGTACCGCCTCTATCTTCTTCAAATCCACCTGAATACCCTCACTGGACACCATGTTCCACAAGAACGCCATTGAATCGAGTAGAAACTCACACTTGTAGAACATTGCATAAAGTTTCTCCTTTCTCAATCTCTGTAACACAATCCTCAAATGTTGCGCATGCTCCTCCTGGCTACGAGAGTACACCAGGATGTCATCGATGAATAAAATAATGAAAGAGTTCAAATAAGGCTGAACATGAATGTTGTTGGGGCATTGGTCAGCCCAAAAGATATCACAAGGAACTCATAATGCCCATATCGGGTCCTGAAAGCTTTCTTAAGAATATTTGAATCCTGAATCTTCAGTTGGTGATACCCTGACCTCAAATCAATCTTGGAGAACATTCTCGCTCCCTGAAGCTGGTCAAGTAGATCATCAATACGTGGAAAATGATACTTTGACTGTGACCTTGTTCAACTGCCTGTAATCAATGCACATCCTCATAGAACCATTCTTCTTCTTCACAAATAGAATCGGTGCACCCCAAGGTGACACGCTAAGCCGTATAAACCCCTTATTAAGGAGTTTAGAAAGCTATTCTTTCAACTCCATCGGTGCCATACAAAACGGTGGAATAGAAATGGGCTGAGTGTCCGACACTAAATTAATACTGAAGTCAATATCCCTGTCAGGCGGCATGCCCTACAGGTCTACAGGAAACACATTCGGAAAATCACGCACCGCCGGAACTTAATCAATAGCAGAAGCCTCTGCACCAACATCCCTCACAAAGGCCAAATAGGATAAACAACCCTTCTCGACCATCCGCTGAGCCTTCAAGTATGAAATCACTCTACTGGGTACATAGTCCATAAAACCACTCCACTCAACCCTCGGCACACCTGGCATCGCCAATATAACAGTCATAGCGTGACAATCTAGAACATTATGACATGAGGACAACTAATCCATACCCAATATCACATCAAAATCAACCATATTGAGCAGTAAAAGACCCACTCTGGTCTCTAGACCCCCAATAGTCACCACACATGACTGATATACGCGATCCACAATAATAGTATCGCCCATAAGAGTAGATACATAAATAGATAAAACTAAAGAATCACGGGTCATATCCAGAAAATGAGCGAAATACGAGGAAACATATGAATAAGTGGAACCAGGGTCAAATAATATAGAGGCATCTCTGTGGCAAATTGAGACAATATCTGTAATCACAGCTTCTGAAGCAATGACATCTGGTCTGGCAGGGAGGGCATAGAAAATGGGCCTGGCAACCCCCTAATCTACCTCCCCCTCTCGGGCGACCCCTAGCTGACTGAGCTCCACCCCGGGCTGGCTGAGCGGGTAGTGGAGGGGCTGGTGCTAATGACATAAACTGACTCCTCTACGGAGCGGGACCTCCCACTATACGGGTACACTCTCTCCTCATGTGACAAAACTCCCCGGTGCTGGTGCTGGTGTTGGTGCTTGGGACTGAAGGGAGCCGGAGCACTGGGATAACTAGCAGAAGGACTCGACATGGACGAACCCTGACCTGATGGAGCAAGACACAAACTCTACTCTGGAAGGGCACCGAGAGAGGAACGAACCTACTGATAACAGTGAGAACCATGGCCAGATGATGCACCACAGTGAGCTGGGAGAGCAATCTTAGCATGTTTAAAAGGACGACCTTTGCTGACTGGAGCTGACACCCAAACGGAGCACCACTAAATCCACCCTGTCCACGAGGCCTCTTGGCCTCTCTCTCAACCCTCTACTGAGTGAGAACCATCTCAATATGATGAGCAATGTCTACAAACTCATCAAAAGTAGCACCAGGCACTCTCTCTCTCTAGTCGTAAGCAATCGCAGCTGAAAAGTGAGGCCATCTATAAACCTCCTGATCCTCTACCTGTCTATGGGAACCAACCAGATAGCTTGACAGGCCAACTCCGAGAATCACATCTCATACTGCGTCACATACATATCACCCTGATGAAGCTGCTCAAACTATTTGCGTAACTCCTCTCTACGGGACTGAGGAACGAACTTCTCCAGAAAATTAATGGAGAACTGCTGCCACGTATGGGGTGCTGCGCCGACCGGACTACGCCTCTCATAAGCCTCCCACAAACTGAATGCCGGCATAGAGAACTGAAAGGTAGTGAACGAGACCCCACTGGTCTCCAGAATACCTGTTGTACGGAGTATCCTCTAACATCTATCCAAAAAACCTTGTGCATCCTTTCCTTCTGCACCAAAAAAAGATGGAGGCTGGAGTCTCCCAAACCTCTCCAATCTACGCTGGTCGTCCTCAGGCATAATAGGAACCACATAGTCCTGAGCATCTGCAACCGGCTGGGTTGGTGGTGCCCCCAATGTCTGGAGTCCCTGTACAACCTGCTTAGGTGTGCGGGCAACGAGAGTCTGAGTGCCTCCCCTGGCTTGAGAAGTGGCTACGACATTCGAAAAAGAGACCGCCTGAGCAAGGCCGGTGCACACGATCAGAATCTGAACTAAGTTGTCCTGAAGGCCAGGAATCACGATGGGCGCAGGTGGTTTAAGCTGGTTCCGCTGGTGCATCCACAACTAGAACCTGGTCCTGATCTGGGGCAACTAGTGGACTTGCAGGTACTACCCTAGTTGTTGCACCTCTGCCCCTACCACAGCCTCTACTGCGAGCTCGGCCTCTCGAGGCCTTGGCTGGTGGTACTGGTGGCTGTGCATCCTGTCAACTAGTACGAGTCCTCACCATCTGTGAGTGAATGAAACAACAAAATTTTAGTTACCAGAATCAACAGACTCGCATGACAATAATTCAAGAATGTGGAGTATTCCTATAGGTTCTACAACCTCTCAAAGATAAGTACAGACGTCTCTGTACCGATTTACAAGACTCTACTAAACCTGCTCATGACTCGTGAGACCTATGTTACCTAGGCTCTGATACCAACTTTTCACGATTCAAATACCTAACCTATCGTGATGGCGCCTATCGTGGAACTAGGCAAGCTGAAATTCTCATTATGATTTCAATATATAACAAAAGTGAGCTAATGCAGTTAAACTAACCGAAGGTTTACATAACAACAGGGTGATGACCCAAAACACAAGTGCAGAATAATAGCCCGACATCGGGGTGTTACTAAGTCATGAGCATCCAACAACCAGTCTAGAAATAGAGTCTACTACAATCTGTGCCAAATGTTAATACAAGAGGGAAAAGATAATAAGAAAGGAGAAACAAGGACTGCGGACGCCGGTAGCTACCTCGTATGTCTCCGATAATCAGGCCGGGCACAAACTCAGCGACCGCCAGAACTGTACACACCTGGATCTGCACATAAAGTTCAGGGTATAGCATGAGTAGAACTAACTCAGCAAGTAACAAAATTAAATAAGGAATTGAGAAGTAGTGACGAGGTATGAAAATACAGTACATTTCAAAAGTTTTAAGTAAAGAGTGAACGTGCTTTCAAATCCGATAGTTTAAGTCAAATAAGTTTGACCTCAAGTAAAACACATATGAATCTTCTAGAATTTCCCTCCACGACAACAGATAACAACTATGTCCAACAACAAATAAAAGCAAGTACAACCTCTCAAGGCAGCAGTCATTCAACTCATCTCAACAGCTCATACTCTTGGCTCTCAGCCCTCAATACACACTCTCAATAGGTATCTGTGCTCACTGGGGGTGTACAGACTCCGGAGGGGCTCTTTCAGCCCAAGCTCTATATTGTTGCGGTGTGCAGCCCGATCCAATATTGTTGCGGCGTGCAACCCAATCAAATATTGTTGCGGCGTGCAACCCGATCTATAATAATATATACGACCGATGCGGGTCCCAACAGTGATATATATAGCCTAAGCATGTTTCTAACATAAAAGGCAGTCAATTACTCAAAACAAGGGAAAACATGTAATAATAATGGACTATTCAACTTTAAAGCCTCACGGGACGGACCAAGTCTCAATCCCTCACGGTGCACGCTCACATGCTAGTCACCTAACATGTGCGTCACCTCCAAATACTCAGCATACCAATTCTTGGGGTTTCATACTCTCAAAATCAGATTTAAGACTATTAATTACTTCAACCACACAGAAATCCTACTCCGATATGCCTTTGCCTCTCAAATCAGCCTCCGAATGCCCCGAATCTAGCCACAAACAGTACGAAATGATCAATATAGGCTAAAAAGGATCGATCCTTCAAGAAAAATACAAAAATATATCCCAAAATCTGAAATCTTCTCAACCCGCCTCCCCCAGGCCCACGTCTCGAAACCTGACGAAAGTCACAAAATCCGAAATCCCATTCACTCACGAGTCTAACCTTACCAAATTTATCAAAATTCGACCTCAATTACCCCAAAACCCCAAAATTCACTCTCCAATTCCCAAGTCCTAAACTCCCAAATTTCACTTCAAAACCTCACTAATTAGGCATAAAATCTATGGGCAAACACCATTACTGAAGATAAATAGGCTCAAGGGACTTACCTTAGTGATAACTTCGATATCCCTTCGAAAATCTCCTAAAAAATCCCCAAAGTCTGAGTTCCAAAATGTGAAAATGGGAAAAAATCTCGAAGTCTTCTATTTGTAGGTTCTGCCCAGCAAAACCACACCTACGATTCCCATCCCGCTTCTGCAGACACGCTTTTGTGACCAAAGTTCTGCACCTGTAGAAACCACTTAAGTCCACCGGGCCCGCACGTGCACTCCTGGTCTCACACCTGCGGAGTCTCTTCTGCGGCCCATCTTCCGCTTTTGTGGAATTACCCATGATTCACTCTTCCGTATCTATGACCTAGCCTCGAACCTACTCCAACTTTCGAAAATCTATAACGACCCCAATATCAAAATTTTCACTACCGGCCAAAATCGTCAAAATTCTAACTTTTGCCAATTCAAGCCTAATTCCACCACGGACCTCCAAATCACATTCTGGATGCGCTCCTAAGTCCAAAATCACCTAACGAAGTTATCGGAACTATCAAAATTCAAATCTGAGGTCGTTTACACACAAGTTGACATCCGGATGACTTTTCCAACTTAAGCTTCCAATTAAGAGACTAAGTGTCTCAATTCACTCCAATACCACTCCGGACGCAAACTAACCAACCCGGTATGACATAATACAACTGTAAAGAACAAAAGAAGAAGAAATGGAAGAAACGGGGATGTAACTCTCAAAACGACCGGCCGGGTTGTTACAATACATTTAACAAGGAACTTTTTACATCCATTTGAAATAGCCTGAATTTTTTATGAGCAACAAAAGCAAGTAGAATTCGAATGGATTCTATTCTTGATACAGGACTAAATGTTTCATCGTAGTCAATTCCTTTTTGCTGAGAGTAACCTTGTCCCTTGCTTTGTTATGAACTACTTGACCAGATTCATTTAGCTTATTTTTGAAAACCCATTTAGTTCCTACGACATAAACATTGTATCATTTTGGAACCAAGTCCTACACTTTATTTTTTTCAAATTGATCAAGTTAATCTTTCATGGCTTTGACCTAGTAGTCATCTTTGAGGGTTTCATCAACCTTTTTTGGCTCGGATTGTGATATTAAGGCGATGTGAGAGTTGAGCTTTTGAGATCTTCTGGCAGTGATTCTTTCTCGTGGATTTCTAATGATGAACTTGTGGAGATATCCAGGTTTACTTTTTCATTCATTTGGAACACCTATAGCTGGCTCCTTTTCGAATGTAGTTGACTGTTCAATATACGATGGTACCTGGATTTCAACATCTCCTTAGTTGACTAATTTTGCTGATTGGTTGCTTGATCATGACTGTCTTTTCCTGTAACAACAGACTTTGAGACAATAGAAATTTTCTCATCTTCAGGAATTTTTTCATTCCTTAAGCAAGGTTTATTATCCAAAAAAACTACATGAATAATTCCTCAATACATAATGTTCTGTTGTTGAACTCTATATGCTCTACTTGAGGGAGAATATCCAAGAAAAATATCTTCGTCGCTTTTTAGATCAAAAGTTACCTAGATTGTCCTTTCAATTATTATGAATGAAGCATTTACAGCCAAATTGTTGAATATAACTTATGTTGGGTTTCTTACCATTCCATAGCTCATATAGAGTCTTTTTAAGAATGGGTCAAATCAGGCATTAGTTGATTATATGACATGATGTGCTTACAGCTTCTGCCTAGAAGTGGTGTGGGAGAGAGTTTTTCACAATCATAGTTCTTGCTATGTCCTACAGGGTTCTGTTCTTACGTTCTACCACTCCATTTCGTTGAGGTGATCTTAGGGAAGAGAAGTTGTGAGAAATTTCTTGATTATTATAGAAGTTTCAAAGGCGATACTAAGTCGACCTCATCTACATCACGTGATGAGCTGGGGGAACTCTTCCTACTCCAATTATATTTTCTTTTGATTTGTCTCCGAAAGTGACAGATGCACCATCAAGCTTAGTGACAAATTTGAATAATTGTTTATCACCTGTCATGTGTCTGGAACACGCGCTATCGAGATGATATTTTTCTTTTTGATTCTTCTTGCGGTGTTCATACAAAAACATATTAATTTTTTTTAGGTACCCAAGACTTCTTAGGTCCTAGATTGTTAGTGTTCTTATTGTTAGCCTGGTTAGAGGCATTGGGTTGCCAAGCCCATCTTTTGTTATTTTTGAACCTGCAATTATTAGAGGAATGGGCAGATTTTCTACAATAATAACAATATGGATTGATAGGACTTTCAGAAGCCTTATCTTTAAACCTGTAATGGTTATATTTATACCCATTTTTTCCACAATGAATGCATGTAGTGTAAGTTCGTCCCCTAAAGAACTGATACGACAAGCTGACTGGTTAGATCTGATAGAACTTTGACTGGTGGATTTTCTCAATCCATTCAGTTGAAGATGAATTTCATGAACGTCTTCTTGAAGCATGTCTTTTTCTATTTCACATACTTCAAGTTTTAGAACCCAGTCTTTCTTTTCTCGTTGAATCTTTTGAAGCTCATTTAGGACCTTCTCAATGTCAATAAGAGCAACACCAATAAATTCTTGAAGGTCATTACATTTGGGGCACATAGGAGAACATACCTAACTGGTTCCTTCATCTGCCGTAAGACCAAGTTCACTTGAATCTTAATCACTGTCGTCATTCATAGCCATGAAGTACATGTTGGCAATTTCTTTATGATCAGATTCTTCTTCATCACTCCAAGCTTCAAAATACTTTGAACAATTAAACAGATACAATTAAATTTACATTATTGTTATCATTGAAACTTAAGTGTAACAATTTGTGCTGCCTCGGCCGCCAACCTTACACCCTAACCCCCGACCACCGATTAAAATAATGATGCAGCTCGCCTGCCCAGTATTTGGTTATTCTATTTCTCTTTTTCCAAGATGGGAAGCTTATGTTTGCTATTGCTGCACTATTATCCATGAACATCCTCTCTTTGCCATACATATAATCCTTCCAAGGATCATGAAATGCAAGACTTGAAATGAAGAAGAGAGCTCTGAAACTGGTATCAGCTTTCCTTAATTGCAATCACTAAACTCTAATATGGAGCATTATTTAAATGGTAATTTCTTCATGCAACTTCTTTTGCACATCGCAGTGTAATATAAGTTCCGCAATCACCCATTCCGTTAAGAATGGTTTAATGCGTTGCATGGAATCATCATTTTCACTTAAATATTTAGCTAAACATGCATGGATTTAAGTCTCACAATTTTAATTACCTTCTGTCTTCATCTTTGGTTCTTTAAGTACAGTTTTTATTATAGTTATTCGAGGTAACAAGGAAACTCTTCTCACTCATTATTTTTACATAGAAGTTTGAATTTTTTTTTTTTTTTTGACTTGGTCAAATAAAATTCAAACCAAAATGTAAAAGAGTTACCAAATAAATCTTATGGTAAGTCAGTTATGTGAATAAAGTATGTCGACTCGCCTTTATCCAAATACTTTAGCAATATAATATGATTACTATATAAATTTTTGGTAAACTAATGAATCAGACAACATATTCATTAAAGGACTCCTTCAACCTTTTATCTTATATAAACTCCTAAAAGTTCTTATTTTCTAATATCAAATTTCATCTCCCTCTCTCTCTCTCTACTCACAGATCTCTTCTCTATGTGTCCAAAATCTCTTTTTTCTTTTTCTTTTGAGTCTTATGAATATGGGAAGTGCATTTTTATTGCATAAAAATATAACGGTTCAAACAAAAGAAAATATACAGTAGAAAGGAGACTAAGGCTTCATCTGTTGATAAATTTCTTTTTCTTATTCACAATTAAGAAGAGTTTCTTTAATTGAAAGAAACACGAGGAGAATTTGATCTCTTGAACAAATATGCTTTTATGCCATAAAAATGCACTTTCCCATGAATGAGCACTTTTATACAGTACTATAACATTTGTTGACAATTTTTTTTTCTTTTGTAATGAATGTCCCTAGAGCTTTACGGTTTGTTTGGGCGATTGTTACCTATTCAAAATGTAGCACCTTGTACTGTATTGTATTTTGTTGTATTATTTTGTCAATTTAACTTTTGGATAAATTGTACCATTTGCTATTGTTTAATAATATTCTTATCGTTTAATTTCACGATATGGTACTGTACAATAACCGATTAGTTTATTAAAGTACACTTATGTGTTGCAAATGTTGGATCTATTAATAACTACTCGCGACATCATAACAATTAATAATTGCATAAAATTAACAATAAAAAATCATGACCAAATACATAATGATTACCTAAGAAGTCGGGAAGAGAAGTACTTGTAGTTTCTGCAGACGAACCAGAAAGATGTGGTAGATTTTGTAAATTTTGTAATATTATGACTGCAAAAGAGGATACAGGGTGGGGTTTCTCACGATCCAAAATCAACTATAGGTGGTGATGGTGCCTAACGTCGTCGTTATGCAAGCCAATGGTGAACTACCAAATTAGTTATGCATTTTATTATTTTAAAAATTGTGAATTTTATTAGATAAAAGAATTCAACGCATTAAAGTCATTGCAACTTACAATTTCAATAGAATAGATAATAGAAGTGTGTAAATGCTAAGGAAAACAACAAACAACTTCTAGAACATTCCAAAACCTGGTGTCAAAGTGCATGAGCGTCTATAAAAGAGTACAATAATAATACAACATCTATCTGGAATAAAAAATAGACAGTATAACGTAAATAAATAAGTTGGAGACTCTGTGGGCTACGGTGCGTAGCATAGAAAGTATTTCACCATAAAGTCCCTCAGCAGTTGCGCTACGCGCCAAGATGGCCACCAAATGAACATATCAGATCCTGCACATTTAGTGCATAAGTATAGCATGAGTACGTAAATCAACGTGTACCAAATAAGTATCTACCCTAACCCCAGAGAAGTAGTGACGAGGGGTTGACATCGACACTATTAGTGATCCAATAAATCAATATGATAACTCATAACAGATATGAAGCACAACAATAATAGTGAGATAAAAAACTGTAACTAACATAATCCTCCATAAATTTCTTTTAACAATATAAATCTCTCATATATTATGTGCCTTCTCAATAGATCTAAAATATCCAGTGCAATCTCAAATGGATAAGGAATACCATATAAAATATCAGGCCTCAATAGAAGGGGGATCTCACGAAAATCTGGACTACTAATGGTATAACGCACGATTATGCCGAGGTCGTACGGCCCGGTCCAGAGTGGTGTGTACACTGTCGAGGATCGACCGACGCGAACCAAAGATGCATCTCAATATACTGCCGAGGCATTCGGCTCAATCTACAGGAAAGGAAGAAGCTTATCGAATTACGAGTCACATGCTTATAACACAGGTGCATGAGCATAAAGTAAATATGACTTTTACCGTTTATCAAATATCTCTCCAAACAACTCAAGATGATAAAGCTCGGCCTAATGTATTCCTAAATCAATTTTAATTATAAATTCACTTAATTAAGCTAACAAAATGAGTCAAATAATTGAAATATTACATGATAAAGTCCTAAGTCTACCCGGACATAAACATGCTTTTAGCTACTTATGGACTTCAGTCACCTTGTGTGTGCGTAGCGCTCACAACTAGAACGATTTCAATGCCTACGAGGCAGATTCACGCTTACAAAGTTAGACAGGAGACTTACCTCGCACGAAGTTCCATTTCCGGCTCCAACGCCACTCTAACACCTCAAACCAATTCTCATCGAATCAAAACTAGTCAAACAACATGTAAGCCAATAAATATATATACTCATACTCATAATTAATCAATTTATAATAATTTTTAACTCTGCTTAAAAAGTCAACCAAGTCAACCCTCGGGCCCACGTGCATTGATTCCGAATATTTTTAAAAATAAACATTACCCATAATACCATGAACTCAAATATATAATTTATTCCTAATTCCATGTCCAATTTCGTGGTCAAAATCTAAAATACCATTTCTAGGTTTTCTTCCGAAAATTCCATAATTTCTATGAAATTTCTATATTAAAATCCATATATAACCCATGTATTTAACTCGAAACAAGTAGGAATAACTTACCTTATGATATATGGCAAAAACAATCTTTAAGAATCACCCCAAATCGCCCCACATGAGCTCCAAGAATTTAAAAGAGATGAAATGAGCTCAAAATCCCAAAATTAGATGTTTAATACACCCTTTCTCCTCTCCTTCTAAAAATACATTCTCTTCCCTAACTTTTCATCTTCCTCCTCCAATCCTAAACTCAAAGAAGAATTAGCTTTTGTGATATGCGGGAACCAATTGATGACAGAAAAATCCCTAAACAATCATAGTCCACAATTTATAAGTCTTCACGATGGCCCTTAACCAATGATTACCATATTTTTACAATTGAGCAAACCATTCCTCTAAAATTAGATTATGAGAAAATAAAACTTTTATACTCCGAATCTAATAAAAAAAATATAGGAGAAAATACAATTATCTCCATTTTGGTTTAGTATAGATTGCAGCTAGACCTTTATCTAGGGAAGGTTTAGACACGTCACTACTCCTCTGTCTTTGAGATTTTTGATTTTTAGACTTCAATGGTTCCTTCCTATGAATGGTAGATACCAACCTTTGTAACGGTCCAATTTACTTTGATTGTTATCCTAATTTTACAAGTCTCTTAGAGATAGAAATATCTTAAATTCTTTAACTCTCAATGCTAAAATAACGAAATATAAAATCAACACCGGATCCTTAGTAGTAGCAATTATTTACAAAATACAATATAAAGCCATGAGTTCAGCCTTTAATACTGGAGCTATGAAAACCTTTCATAAAGGTGAAATTGTTCTCTTCAAAACAGATCTTTAAAGATCCCATATGTTAATACCAAACCCTATTTCTTGGAGCCAAGTTTCTCTACCACAAAACTGGTTACAGCAAGATGCTACTCAGGCTGAGAAACCAGAAAATACTATGGTCTCTCATATCCAACAATATTCTAGTGGATGTGTAGCCATTTCCTTCCAAAAGTCCCTTATCAAAGAGTCTCTGTCTCTTCCTCCTCTGCACAGTTTGTAATTTAGTCTGGTAGACATTCAATATGTTCCTTTCCTTCTAGAATCGAAAATACTAATTTTGACTCTAGGATCCCGCAAGCCAAACATTCTGTAGAAACAATCTCTCCAACATAAGTTAATTATGAACAACCTCAATCTCCCACTTACTCAGCTTTAGGTGCTGAATTAGCGTCTTGGAAAAAGAATTTTAAATTGATAAAGAAAAATTTGAGCAAATTTTTATTCACAAGAAAATATTTTCAGAAGAACTTGTTTTTTTTTTCCAGAATTTTCAAGGAAATGAAAGAAAAAATCTCCAAAGTATTTACCATGAGTCTTTAAACTTCATAAAAGAACAAATTAATTTCTTTGAATGGTTTGAAGCTTATGCTGAAAATCACTAATTAGATGTTTCTTTTTCTAAATCAGTTAACGCTTCAAAAATTTGGAAAACACCCTCTAGAGAGGAAGTCATCTCACAAGTTCTAAGCCAGCAGAAACCTCCACTTCTTCAATCCTTTATTTAAACCTTATGAGATCCCTAGAACTTTTGCTACGGAACTTCGGATCCACCAAGCTAAAGACTATCCTCACTTCTCTAACCTTCAACGTAAGATCCTAGAAATCGAGACCCCAACTAACGATTCCTCTGTACAGGTTCTCCGAGAAGTCTATTCTGACCAAGAAACCAATTCACAGTCATAACAATTTCATAACAATCCTCCCCTCGAAATTTTCTCTGTTAGAACAGGATCCTTTAACTGGTGTCAACCCCAAAGACATTACTAATCTAGAGCTACCCATCCTGATGTAGCCTTGGAAGAAAGACCCAATGTTATGCAAAACAATTATAATTCCAATAATATCTATGAATGGAACATAGATGGTTGTTCTGAATACAATATTTTGGCCAAATTATAGCAGATGACTATGGTAGCCACTACATACCGAACTTCTCATAACTATTTTGACCAGCTTACTACTTATGTGTTAGTAGCAGGTTTCACATGTCAACTTAAGGGATGGTGGGATACCCATCTTAGCGAAGAAGATAAGAACCAAATTTTATTAAGTGTCTAATTTTGATTCAACGGGAGAACCAATTCTTAAGGATGGCCTTACCATTCCTGATTCAACTAACACCCTGATTTATGCCATTATCAAAACAATCATAGGTAGTCCAGGTACCTTTAGGGAAGATCATCTGAGATACTTAACAATCTTAAGTGTAAAACCCTTTCTGATTTCAGATGGTATAAAGATTCCTTTCTTACCCGAATCTATGAAAAGATTCCTTTCATAGGTATTCCAGGTATCTTTTGGAAAGAAATATTCCTAGATGGCCTACCTATGTCTCTTCGGGATTTAGTTATAGAAGAACATAAAACTCAGCATTCAGGTGATGTTATTCCTTACGAACAAATCACTTATGTCCAACTTACCAGTCTCATTCAACATGTTTCTCTCAAAATCTGTTGACATGATAAGATATTGAGACACTTAGCCAAATATAGAGCACACACTCACCAGATATAGGTAGTTTCTGTGAACAATTTTGTTTACCACATTGTAGTAAATAGCCTCATAAGAGACGAACACCAAAGATATGGAGATTACAAAATATAGGTCTTTTGCACCCAGGTTTAGGAAAACCAACTCATTTTCTTATAAACCCAAAACCTTCCTTAGTAAACATAAACCAACAAACTTCCAAACTCCTAATTCTGGCAAATATTTCAAGTGCAACAAACTAGGTAATATAGCCAAATATGTTCTTAACCAGATAGAACGACTTTTATTAGAAGATATTGACACTTCTGATGTTGCTGATGGTGAACATGAACAACAATTTAACCAACTCGAAGATGATGACACAAAATCATCTTCATCTCAGTCTAGTCAAGAGGAACCTACAATTAATGTTCTCTCCAAAGAACAAGATCTTCTTCTTGAAATAATAAGCAATCTCCAAGACTCTGAGCAAAAGAAGTTTTATCTCGAGCAATTCAAACGAACAATAGATAAGCCTTCTACATCTTACCTTAGTGTCTTTTCTAATCATCCTCAAGTTGTAAATACCTACAATATTACTGATATCCTCAGTAGATTCACTTCCCAGAAGCCTAAGGTAGTAACTATCCAAGATCTCCAAATTGAGATAACATTCCTTAAGGAAGAAATTCGAGAAATTAAGACTAGACAAGAATTAGACCGTCTTGTTCTCCAACAGCTTTCTACCAAACCTGAGGAGCCCAAACTAACTGAAACTAAACGGGTTGAACAAGAAATTTTTATCAACCACCTCTCCATAATTTCCATAAGAAAATGGCATATGAGAGTCACCCTATTTGTCAATAAATCATTTACCTTGGATATCATTGCCTTATTTGATACAGGTGCAGATCTCAACTGCATACACAAAAGGCTCAGTCCAACCAAATTCTTTAAAAAAACATAGAAGGTCTTAGAGCTGCTAACGGTGGGAAATTAGGAATTAGCTTCAAACTCTCCAATGTTGAAGTTAGAACCTCCCGTGAAAGTTCTCCATTGTCTTCCTCAAGTTCTTTCCTATTAGTAAAAGGCCTTACTAATCCAGTTATATTAGGTACTCCCTTCATCGAGGAGCTCATACCTTTTATGGTAACAAAACAAGGAATTCTAATTGAACTTATAGGAGGTAGAACCTTTCTTCCTTTTGATAGATCTCCGATGGAAAAGTTCTTGTCTACCATAAAATGTAAAGACACACAGATCAATTTTCTCAAAGAAGTAGCATTCCAAAGGTTACAACAACAACTTTGAGATTCTTCTCTCCAATCCAAGATAAAAACATTAGAAACCAAAATCCAATAAGAACTTTGTGCTTATTTACCTACAGCCTTCTGGAACCGCAAGAAACACATTATTAGGCTTCCTTACGAACCTGACTTACGATGAAAAAACCATCCCCACAAAATCTCGTCCTATCCATATGACTCACGAGCTAACCATTCATTGTCAAAAAGAAATTGATGATCTTCTTGAAAAATATACCATCTCTCCAAGCAAATCCCCTTGGAGTTGTGTTTCCTTTACGTCAATAAAAACTCTGAAATTGAACGATGTGTCCCTCGATTAGTCATCAACTGTAAACCTTTTAATAAAGCACTTCGCTAGATTAGATACCCTATTCCAAACAAAAAGAATTTACTTCAAAGGTTTTATGCCGCAACTATCTTTTCAAAATTTTAGTTAAAATCAAGATTTTGGCAAATCCAAATAGATCCCAAGGAAAGGTATAAAACTGTTTTTACATTACTATTTGGACAATAAGAATGTAATGTAACGCCATTTGGTTTAAAAAGATGCTCCTTCCGAATTTCAAAGGATAATGAATGATATTTTTAATACTTTTACAAAGTTTATTATTGTTTACATTAATTATGTTTTAGTATTTCTACTAGCATAGATCAATATTTTAAACATCTAAAGGTTTTCTTTAATGTTATCAAATAAAATGCTTTAGTTTATCATAAACTAAATCTAGTCTTTTTCAAATCAACGTCTGATTTCTTGGGCACAATATCCAGCAGGGAACCATCCTATTCAAAGATCCATACAATTTACAGACAAATTTTCTGACCACATTTTAGATAAAACCCAGCTCCAAAGATTTGTAGGATGTGTGTAACGACCCAACCGGTCGTTTTGAGCATTTGCTCTTTGCTCGGTATTTTACGGGCATCAGTAGCTTCATATGATGTATTATGACTTATGTAAAATGTTGGTTTGGTTATTTGGAATCGATTTGGAAGAATGAATTTTATTGTCGAAGCTTTAGGTTGAAAGAGTTGACCAAGTTTGACTTTTTGTTAATTTAACCCCGGAATGGAGTTTTGATGGTTCTGTTAGGTCCGGATGGTGATAATGAACTCGGGCGTATGCCCGAATTTGCATTTGGATATTTTTAGGAGGTTTCGGCACAAATTGGCGAAAGTTAGAAATTTGAAGGTTTGGAAAGTTCATAATTTAACTGGAAGTTAACTTTGAGGATATCAGATTCGAATTGTGGTTACGTGAATTGGAATAGCTTCGTCATATCATTTGAGACTTGTGTGCAAATTTTGGGTTCATTCAGGGATGATTTAATATGTTTTGTCGCGAGTTTTGGAAATTTAAAGTTCAAAGTTCATAGCTTTCGATTTGAGGTGTGATTCGTCGTTTTGATATTTTTATGTGAATTTTGAGACCTCATGTAGGTCCGTTATATGTTATGTGACTTGTGGGTATGATTGGACGGGGTCCCGAGGGGCTCGAGCGTGTTTAAGATTGATTTCGAATTATTTTTCTTTAATGTTGCATTGTTGAAGTCTAATGGTTCTGGTGTTTCCGCATATGCGGAAGAATGGACGCAAATGCGAGTCCACATATGCAGACAGTTGGTCGCAGAAGCGAGAATAGGCTTGCTGAGGAGGACTGCAGAAACAGATTTTGTAGCGCACCAGCGTGCGCGCAGATGCGGGATCTGGGAGCGCATGTGCGATGTTCTTCGCAGAAGCGAAATCTTATATATGCAGGTGCGGGGGTTGCTGAGCACGGATATTTTTGCAGAAGTTACACATTGACTGCAAAAGTGGTGGTCGCAGATGCGACGAATTGTCCGCAAATGTGGAAGTACAGGGCAGAGGTTATAAAATCGAGGGTTTTTGGTCTTTCTTCATATTTTGAGATTTGGGACTCGGGTTGGGGCAATTTTTGGAGGGGTAAGTGTTCTAAACTTGGTTTTGGTATTATTTCATGAATCTATCATCATTTTTGGCAATTGGTTGATGAATTTTAAAGAGGACTTGGGGATTTTTGCCTAAAGTTTCATAATACAAAGTTTTGAGTTTTGAACATTGATTTGGAGTCGGATTTCAGTTGAATTATTATGGATAGACTCATAATTGAATGGGTTGTCGGATTTTGTGAGGTTTTGTCGGGTTCCGAGGTGCGGGCCTGAGTTGGGCTTTTTGGCCGATTTTGGGCTTTGATTCAAGATTCATCTTTTCTGATTGGGATTGGCTCATTTAGCCTTGTTTGATGTATTTGAGTTGTTTTTGGTTAGTTTCGAGCCGTTCGGAGGTCGACAAGCGTGTGATGGCATCTTTGGAGCTTCGCTTGGTTTGCTCGACATTGGTATTGGCTCATTCAAGGTAAGTAACTCTTCTAAACTTAGTGCTGACGGTATGAAACCCCAAATTACGTACTATGTGATTGATGATGAGGTGACACACATGGTAGGTGACAGGCGTGTGGGCTTGCACCCTGTGAATTATGACTCAGTTGTTTTCGTGGCACTGTTTAGTGGCCCTATTATTTGATATCTGTATTATCGCCTTGTGATTAATTAACTGAGCTATCAATCATGTTAGATAACCTGTTTAGGCTTTATGTTGATATTGGTAGGACCCATACTGGTTAACTCTTGTTGTCATCTAACTGATTTCTTTGATATTTCGTACTTATATTCACGTATTCATATCATATCTCAGTCTTAATTGTTGTTTATTGATACATCATATCATTGTTGTCGGGCTAGTTTCATGACATTGTGAGCCCGTGAGTGAGACTGAAGAGATTGATAATCGAGTGATGAGTGATAATTATGGGATCGGGCTGCACGCCGCAGCATGTTATATTGATTTATGCTTGGATCTGGCTTATGATAGCGCTTGGGCTGTAGGAGCCCCTCCGGAGTCTGTACACACCCCCAATGAGCGCAGATGATTATAAAGGGATGTATTTCCCTGGATATGGACTTTTCCGAAGTACTTGATATGTTGAGATGGATTTCTCCACAGGGTTGGATTGCCCTTTTTCCTTATACAGGATGACTTATAGTCAGTGTTGTATATGTTCCTGGATGGATTTCCCTGGGCCGTATGGGCCATATACAATACCAAGTGGTTGAGCATGATGGGTGAAAAGTGTGAGATAGTGAGATTGAGTATTTTGAGAGTGTGAGTACATGATTCATCTCTGAAATACATGGAATTGGCATGCACACATGACATACAGGCATAGAGATGCATTTTTCCTCATCATGTACGGTATCACGTTACATTGATATGTGGGCATTGGGAGGTATTTTACACTTGCTATCTAGAAAGAAAATGAAACATCTAATTTATTGTGGAAAGGAATTTGGAAAAATTTACGATTTTCAAACTATCTCATATTTTACGATGATTTTGGTAAAGGATTTGACTTTTCACTGATATTCTTGAAAAGTTGAACTATTTTTGGAAAACTGTAAAACAGCTGAGCCTTTTTATCTTTGAGTTACTTTCTTATTTATATGCTTTATTTGTTATGAACTGTTATTGGTTATTGGTGTTGGACACGACCTATGTTCCAACTCGTCACTGCTTTCAATCTAAGGTTAGGTTTGTTACTTACTCAGTACATGGGGTCGGTTGTACTGATACTACACTTCTACACATTGCGTGTAGATGTTGGCTGTTGTTGTTGCTATGTTCGATGGTTGCTGGATTTGAAGACGTACCTGCATCCCTATTGAAGCTGCCTCTTTTGTTCGGGGTAGCCTTAGATTATAAAGCTTTATTTATGTACTATATTCTTAGAAGCTCATGATTTGTACTACCAGTCCTTGGGGAATGTGTAAGATTTAGATAATTACTTTTTAATTGTCTTATTAATATTAGTGGAATTGATAGTTATTAGTTGGCTTACCTAGTGGGTTGGGTTAGGTACCATCACGACTAGTGGATTTTGGGTCGTGACAAGTTGGTATCAGAGCTCTAGGTTCATAGGTTCTACAAGTCATTCGCAAGTGTCTAGTAGAGTCTTTCAGATCGGTATGATGACGTCCATACTATCTTTGAGAGGCTGCGGGACATTTAGGATATACTTCCCATCTTTCTTTCCTTATCGTGAGGCATTGGTTCAGCTTGAAGCGTAACTCTTTGAATTCCTTCCACGCATTCATGCGCGCACATGAGCGCTCGGTATCAGCTGTGCATCGATGGCTTGTGATTCCATAGTTGAGGTGCAAGATGTGATTTTGACGTGCTGATGATGGGTCAGTCAGGAGGACTTGAGGCGACTGTAGCTGGAGCACGCAGATTTTGATTGTGTGAGCACGTGATTTTAGGGACTTATATGTCTGTTGGGTCCCCATTAGTGGAATTTGTGATTGGATGACTATGTGGTGAGTATGATGCGACTGCGAGACGTGTTCGGATTGTTCGAATATGACGAGAAGGGTTTATTTACAATGTAGCAAGGACTATGGGGTGTTTGGTTTCTGTCTTGATTTGGCATATGGCCTCAAGTTATGGGTGTGTTGAAAGACCTCTCATGTAGTTTAGGTATGGAGTGAAGTAGATCTTCATGTCGTGTTATGAGTTCAGACTCGAGAAAGATTAAGTGATTGCGTAATAGTCATGACTGTGGAAGGGTATGGAAAGATGTCAGTTTGAGGCTAAGCAGTTGGGTTATCTCCTGCAGGGTGTCCTGAGGTTGTGTGATCGCTGTGTTGTTTTGTAGTGAGTTCTCTTTTACTAGTGGGTTATAGATGTTGCAATTTGAGTTTGGACCTCTTATGGAAGTCGGCTTGACTATTACAAGGGTGAATGCGAGGGTTGCAGATAATTTGAAGTATTAGATGGATTGTGTTATATGAGCTTATGAAGGATTTAGTTGAATCTCATGGTGGTATTATGGAAGAAATAGAGTATGGACATTGTGAGTTATTGTGTGTTTGATCTATGGCTTTGAGCCAAGTGGGGGAGTCTGCTATCGACGAGATTGCACGGTTGTTTATTGTAATGGTTTCGGGTTTGAGGTATAATTGTGAATCAGTCATGACTTGTAGAGGTGGAGATTTAGAATGAATCGAGTAAGGAACTTTCTGGATACGGGTTGTATTATACTCTATGGGTATATGGGAGTCATGGACTAATTGAGTGGTTAGTTGTGAAGGGTGTAATATGCACGGAGTAGGAATTTTCTCGGTTGCTTAGGAGTGTGGGTTGCTCCCTTGGGTGTTAGTGTGGTAATGGGGCACAACTCATTCGGTCCGTTTAATTGAGATTTGAGAAAAATAGATGACTCTCAAGAATGGTTCTAATGGACTCAAGATTTAAATGTAGCAATTTGGAATTGTCAAGATTTGTATATGACTAGGACCTGATAGTGGCATTGGACGGTGTCGATACTTGTGGTATTTTTATATCATTATGGATAATGAATTTTTGCAACAAGAAGGTTAAATAAATAGTTTTAGGTTCGCATAAGGTCTCTTTAGCGTGGGTCTCTCAATTGTGGTGCTTCGGGGTGCTTAAGAGGGAATTCAGCGGCTTATGGGCCTTAGGACATTGTCGTTTTATACTAGGGTCTCTTGTATGGTGAATTTTGGTTAGGGATCGTGGTGTTCTAGCAAGGAGAAGTGTCAATTTGAAGGCAATTTGGAAGGGACTTGGAGAAATAGGTCAGCTTGGAAGTTGGTTGGATCAGCAGAGTAATGGGTATGATCGGTTCATTGGGTACTTGCAACGTGGCTAGTCTCTACGAGTGTTTCATGGAAATGCTCTTCGTTTTGGCGACTCGTGTGGCCTGGTTGAGTTAGAGAGATTTAATTCTGATGGCTTGATTATGTGCAAATGAGTTCAAAAGGTTCTCAATGGTTGCTAACACGGTTCGGGTGTATATTTCCTACCGGTGTGTGGAACATGTTGTGTATTGTGACTATCTCCGGGATGTCATCAAAGGAAGGTCTTTGGCTAATTGAGTATGTAGTTACGGGTGACCCGGAGTGGACTATGAAGTTCTCGTATTTATTCATATGATGGTATGGTAGATGCGGTGTGTTATGTGGGGTTTGAGATTTCCATGTGCTAGGTCACAGTTGGAGGGAAGGTCATAAATTCGTAGGCAGCATGGACGGTCTCAGATGACTAAGTAAATGATGTTACTCTTTGGTGTTCCTTGAAGAAGGTATGTATTTCATAAGGGGAAATGTGTTTGATTTGTGGATACTTCACTGGTACTGTGGCACTCTCTTGGTTGATCAACTGCTGATATTCGTATTTTGCTATGTGACAAGGAAGAATTTTAAAATTATTTCTTATGGGATGATCATGTACTAGAGATGTGTTAGACATTCTAGCGGTGGAGTTGGGATCAGATATGGTGATTCGTGTGTTTGATGGGTTTGGAGGGTGGGAGTTCTTAGGAACGAATTGTTTCATGGCTGTGGGAGCCCATTAGTAAGCCAAATTAGGATGTGTATTCTACACCGAGTCGGATCGGTTGTCTCCCTAATTCTATTGTTGAGGGATGTTCCATTTGGTTGTTCCTAAGATTATTTGTATTCTGAAAATTTCTGTGGGTTACTCTTTTATGCTACGAGGAGTTATGATTCGCTAGTTTTAGGCACACATGGTGCGGTCCTATTGTGGTCTTATAATGGAATTTGAGCGAGATGAGTATTTGTGTATTGTATGATTGATGGCGTATTGGTTATGTTCTTTCTAGGTTTGTATGGCATTGTTATTTGCCTCTCCATGGTTATGGTAATGCACTTTGAGTACTTGATGTCAAATTGCGCATGTTTATTGATATTGAGCATGGTGGCTTGAGGTATATGCCATGGATCAGTGTTTGGATGGGGCACACATTGCAGCAAAATTATGTTGAGGTATAAACCTTTGTGTTAGATTCGTGTGATGGTCCTACGGGGTGTGATGGTTTTTCAGTATTTCGTTATGGTAGTACTTATTAAGCTTGCAGTACAGTTCTCTTGTTTGAGTCATTTTTTTCATGATTTGAGTACATTTGGGTTGTTGCTTATTCGTGTAGGGGCTGCACGGTTTGTGGCTCCGAGTAGTATTGGTGTTGCGTGTTAGTAGGTTAGTTTGTATTCTATAAGATGAAGTCGTCGGGTCTAGGATGGGTGCCATCGGATTTAATTGCGGTATATTTGGGAGGATAATGTCGGAAGTCGGCTAAGGGATTGGCTAAGGAGAGGGAGTTCCACGGCTTATTGATTTTATGAATGGTTATGAGTTTCCGCGTGTTCTTTCATTATTGTGTGATGACCCAAAAGGTCATCCCATATATTTCTAGCTAATTTTGTATTCCAAGATCGTGAAAACCTCCTTCTATCTCACCTCGATTTTCATGCAAAGCCCGTGCGTGTAGCCGGGAAGCCTATGTGAAAAACTGATAAAAAAATGATTATCTTGTATTAGAAATTTGAATAAAGTTGACTCCGGTTAACGTTTTTGGTAATCGAACCCGGAGGGTCCTTAGGAAAAATATGGGACTTAGGCGTGTGCCCGGAATCGAATTCCCAGTTCCCAAGTCCGAGAAATGAAATTTTAAAGAAAACTATTTTTTGAAAAATATAAAGCTTTTTGAAAATTAAATTTGAGGTGAAACCTGTGATATCGGGCCCGTACCATGGTTTCGGAGCTCGGTACAGGTTTGATATGACTTATATGTGTTATCTGTGAAATTTTGTAAGAAACGGACTTAGTTTGACGTGATTCGGACCTTAAATGCAAAACTTAATGTTTATAGAAGTTTTGAGGAATTTCATTGATTTTTAGTTTAATTCATCATTTTAGTGTTGTTTTATGTGGTTTGAAACCTCGAGCGAGTCCGTATTAGGTTATATGACTTGTGTGTGTTGTTGAACAAGGTCCTGGGGGCCTCGGGTATATTTCGGATGCTCATCGGGTGATATTAGAACTTGGAAGGACAGCGGAACCATTGCTGGTTCTGGTGTCTCTCACCTGCGATGGACCTTCCGCAGGCGCGGACACACAGGTGCGGCGAAGAGCTCGCAAGTGCGGACTTAGCCAAATCACCCAGTTCTCACAGGTGCGGTTTGTTTTTCGCAGATGCGGCCAATTAACTGCAGGTGCGGCCCCAGGCCTTTTAGTGGGTTTTCGAACCTCTGATGGTATTTACGCAAGTGCGGTCCCATGGTCTCAGGTGCGGATGTCCTGGGCAGATTCTTATGAACGAAGGTTAACCATTTTCTTCACATTTTGAGCTTCGGACTTCAGATTTGGGAGCAATTTTGAGGGTTTTTCACGAAAATCTAATGCGTAAGTGTTCTTCCACTATAATTAATTATATTTCATGAATTAGTTCTTCTTTTTACCATTTAATTTGTGTTTTGGGTTGAGGGAATTGTGAGTTTTGAAAGAAAACTTCTAAAATGAAAAATCATGATTTGTAAGACCAAATGTTATCGGAATTGAATAAATTTAGTATGGGTGAACTCGTATCGGAATGGGTAGGAATTCGTAAAAATTTTCGGGTTCCGAGGTGCGGGCCTAGGGGTCGACTTTTGGGTCGATTTTTATAAATTTGCAAAGATTTAAACTTTATTATTCAGAACCGTTCCTTATACGTTTTATATGTATTTTGAAGTTGTTTTACTAGATTTTGAGTCGTCTGGAGGCCTTCCTACCCGAGAAGTCTATTTTTGAGTACCGGGTTGTCGTCTTTGAGGTAAGTATCTTGCCTAACCTTGTGCGGGGCAACTATCCCTTAGGATTGAGTCTTCTATGTTGATTGTAGTCCGCGTACGCGAGGTGACGAGTGCCTACTCAGACTTATTTGCAAATAGATTTCCCTTTAGGGATTTTAAGTCCTTATGTTCCCGGGTATGAATTGAAATTATTATATCTGAATTTCCTGATTTCTAGTTTCATCTCTGCCTGCTCAAATTAGAAGTACTTGCCTAGCATTCCTTTATTTCTTATATGATCTTAATTGACTTAAATAAAGACTTTGTTTTTCCTACCGTTATACTATATCTTTCTTCATATGCTGCCTATGTGACAAAAACTAGTATAATCTCGCCCAATAAATGTCTAACAAGTAATTGGAATATCTATACGTTGGTCAAGCATGCCCGTGAGTCGTACATTGTGATTTAAATGATTTTCCCTTTAAGTACTACTTAGGTTAATTGATGACCGCCTATGTTGATGGTATTTCTTTGATGCTGCCTATTTACTGAGCATTTGTTCAAACTGAGTTTATTCGGTGAAGCTAATTGTCTAAGTGAGATTGGTTATAGTTGATTCCCTTGCCGGGATGATTTGATTTCTTTGTTGCGAACTTGAATATATAGAATTGTTATTATATTTGCCTTGTTTTCCCCTCGTTATGCTGCTTTCTCTTTGTGCTTGGTATTCCTTTCAGTGTCTACTTCTTATGAGTGAGTTTTACTTCTTTTTTTTTGTGATTTAAGTCTTTGTATTGATTTGCTCATCGCACTTGCATTCGGTCTTGTTTGCTTTTGCGCCGGTTGTGGCAATATATGTTGTTTCTGTCGCATCCTGGTTGTTTTCCTAAGTGGCTGCATTGCATATTTAAATTGGGACTACGGACCGAGATCCGGGATCTTTCCACCTGTACTGCATCGCATATTTAAATTGGGAGTACGGACGAGATTCCAGGAGCTTTTCCCTTGTACTGCATTGCATGGAAAATTCTGAGTTGCGGACTGAGTTCCGGTGGTTTTATCATTGAGGAGATTTGGATCGAAAGATAAATATATACATATTGACAAGATAGTTGAAAAGCAATTATCTCCAGGAAAAGTTATGTCTGAAGGACTTCTATTTCGAAAGTATATTTGAACACCACGTATTTTGATGACATTTGAAAGAGCAATATTTGGGAAAGTATATTTGAACACCACGTATTTTGAAGAGACTATGTTTTAAAGNATTATGCTGTCCGTTGATCGTAATATTGAATTTTCTTCCGTATTATTCGATCTACCTTTGTCTATATCCAAAAATATTTAGATAGATATTATGTTTCGGTCATTGGTACATTTATGTCTCTTTACTTATTAGACCAGTGGTGTCTTGACTAGTCCTCATCACTACCTCACCGAGGTTAGTCTTGATACTTACTGGGCACCGCCGTGGTGTGCTCATACTAATCTGCGCATTTGTGTGTAGATCCAGGTTATTGTTATTGTTAGCTGCGTGGATCGTTGATGAGGAGACTCAAGGTAAACCTGTTGCTGCGTTCGCAGGCTTCGGAGCCACCTTCCTGTTTATGTCAACTGTACTTATTATTTCTAGACAGTTGTATTTAGATTCGGTTGAAAGATATCGTAGAGCTTATGACTTGTATTTATCGGGTTTTGGGAAATTGTAAACTCTGTCAAGATTTCTATTTCGAAACTATTAAAATTCCTTTTATTATTGTTGTTGTTCAGTGGAAATGCTAGGCTTACCTAGTCCCTAGTACTAGGTGCCATCACGATACCCAGCGGAGGAAAATTTGGGTCGTGACATATTAGTTGTGTACGGAGATTTTTGAGTGGGGTTTGTTAGATATGAGGTTTATTACCGGCATTGGGTTATTTCGATGTAGCTGCTGTGTTTAGAAATCATTCCTACGAGTATCTGAGTTATGCGGTATATCATGTGATTGTAGCTTGGGTTATGGTTGCGGCTTACTTCCTCTTGATCAGACTTATACAACGTGTAGGGTGCGAGATGCGGATCTTATAAGAAATTTTGGATGCTGGAAAATTGGATTCTAAGGCTTATGGGCTAGGTTGAATTGCGAAATTTCAGTTATGTTATGTTATCGGACCTAGATGGAATAGGGTGACGTGGAATCACCCTCGGGTATGTGCATGGTAAGGTTATACGGTGGTTTGATGGTTTTGAAAAAAACTCTTGGACGTTCGAGGACGAACATATGTTTAAATGGGGAGGATGTAATGACCCGATCGGTCGTTTTGAGCATTCGCACTTCGCTCGGTAGTTTACGGGCATGAGTAGCTCCATATGATGTATTATGACTTATGTGAATCATCGGTTTGATTTTTCAGGTTATTCAGAATCGGTTTGGAAGAATGAATTTCATTGTCAAAGCTTTAGGTTGAAAGAGTTGACAGAGTTTTACTTTTTGTGAATTTGACCCCAGAACGGAGTTTTGATGGTTCTGTTAGGTCCAGGTGGTGATATTTGACTCGGGATTATGACATAATTTGTATTTGGATATTTCTAGAAGGTTTCGGCACAAATTGGTGAAAGTTAGAAATTTGAAGGTTTGGAAAGTTCTTAAGTTTGACCGGAAGTTGACTTTGAGGATATCGGATTCGGATTGTGGTTCCGGGAATCGGATTTGCTTCTTCATGTCATTTGAGACTTGTGTGCGAATTTTGGATTCATTCCGAGATGATTTAATATGTTTCGGTGCGAGTTTTAGAAATTGAAAGTTCAAAGTTCATAGATTTCGATTTGCGGTGTTATTCGTTGTTTAGATGTTTTTATGTGTGTTTTATGGACTCAAGTAGGTCTGTGATATGTTATGTGACTTGTGGGTATGGTTGGATGAGGTCCCGAGGGGCTCGGGCGTGTTTCAGATTTATTTCGGGTCATTTTTCTTCAATGTTGCATTGCTGAAGACTGCTGGTTCTAGTGTTTCCGCATCTGCGGAAGAATGGATGCAGATGCGAGTCCGCAAATGCGGACAGTTGGTTGCAGAATCGAGAAGAGGCTTGGTTAGGCGGACTGCAAAAGCGGATTTTGTAACGCACATGCATGCGCGCAGATGCGGGATCTGGGAGCGCATGTGCGATGTTCTTCGCAGAAGCGAGATCTTATATCTGCAGGTGCGTGGGTTGCTAAATATGGATATTTTCACAGAAGTGACACATTGACCGCAGAAGCAATGGTCGCAGAAGCGACACATTGTCCGCAACTACGGAAGTGCTGGGAAGAGGTTATAAAATCGAGGGTTTTGGTCTTTCTTCATATTTTGAGATTTGGGACTCGGATTGGGGTGATTGTTGGATCCATTTTCATCATAAGGATTTGGGTAAGTGTTCTACACTTGGTTTTGATCTTATTTCATGAATCTATCTTCATTTTTGGCAATTGGTTGATGCATTTTAAAGAGGAATTGGGAGTTTTTGCCTAAAGTTTCATAATACGAATTTTTGAGTTTTGAACTTCGATTTGGTGTCAGATTTGAGTGAAATTAGTATTGTTGGACTCGTAATTGAATAGGTTGTCGGATTTTGTGATTTTTTTTCGGGTTTCTAGGTACGGGCCCGAGTTGGGCTTTTGATCAATTTCGAGTTTTGATTCAATATTGATCTTTTCTGATTGGGATTGGTTCCTTTAGCCTTGTTTGATATATTTGAGTTGTTTTTGGTTACTTTTGAGCCGTTCGAAGGTCGGAACGCGTGTGATGGCATCTTTGGAGCTTCGCTTGGTTTGCTCGGCATTGGTATTGGCTCGTTCGAGGTTAGTAACTCTTCTAAACATAGTGCTGAGGGTATGAAACCCCTAATATGTGCTATGTTATTGATAATGAGGTGACACACATGCTAGGTGACGGGCGTGCGGGAGTGCACCCTGTGAATTGTGACTCCGTTTTTTTCATGGCACTGTTTAGTGGCCACACCATGTGATTAAATAACTGAGTTGTCAATCATGCTAGATAACCTATTTAGGCTTTATGTTGATATTGTTAGGACCCATAGTGGTGGTTTCTTTCTATTATCTCACCAATTTCATTGATATTTCGGACTGAGTCATATTCACACATTCATATCATATCTGAGTCTCAATTATTGATACATTATATCATTGTTGTCGGGCTAGTTTCATGACATTGTGATCCCATGAGTGAGACTAGAGAGATTGATGACCGAGTGAGGCTGAGAGCCTGATTATGAGTGACAATTATGGGATCGGGCTGTACGCCTGCAACATGTTATATTGATTTAAGTCTAGATTTGGCTTATGATAGCGTTTGAACTATAGGTGCCCCTCCGGAGTCTGTACACCCCCCCCAATGAGCACGGATGATATTATAGATGGATGGATTTGCCTGGACATGGACTTGTCGAAAGTACTTGATATCTGGAGATGGATTTCTCCACAGGGTTGGATTTCCCTTTTTCATCGGTACTAGATTACTTATAGTCAGTGTGGTATGTGATCCGGGATAGATTTCCCTGGGCTGCATGGGCCATATATAGTACCGAGTGGTTGAGCATAATGAGTTAAAAGTGTGAGACAGTGAAATTGAGTACTCTGAGAGTGTGATCACATGATTCATCTCTGAGATACATGGCATTGGCATGCACACATGGCATATAGGCATAGAGATGCATTTTTCCTCATGATGTACAGTATCATGTCATTCATGAATTTTTACACACATTGATATATGGGCATAAAGAGGTAATTCACACTTGCTATCTGGAAAGAAAATAAAACATCTAACTTATTGTGGAAAGAATTTTGGAAAAATTATGGTTTTCAAACTATCTCTTATTTTACGACAATTTCGGTAAAGGATTTGAGTTTTCACTGATATTCTTGAAAAGTGGAACTATTTTCGAAAAATCGTGAAAAAAAATGAGAATTTTTATCTCTGAGTTACTTTCTTTTTTATATGCTTTGTGTTGTTATGAAGTGCTATTGGTTATTGGTGTCTGACCTGATCTATGTTCTAGCTCGTCACTGCTTTCAACCTAAGGTTAGGTTTGTTACTTACTCAGTACATGGGATCGGTTGTACTGATACTATACTTCTGCACATCGCGCACAGATCTTGGCTAATGTTCTTGTTGTGTTCGATGGTTGCTGGATTTGAAGACGTACCTGCGTCCCTGTTATAGCTGCCTCTTTTGTTCGGGGTAGCCTTAGATTATAAAGCTCTGTTTATGTAATTTTCAAATAGACTATGTATTTATTTTATTTTCACTTTGTAAAACCTATCGTTAGAAGCTCATGATTTGTACTACCAGTCCTTAGGGAATGTGTAAGATTTAGATAATTCCTTTTGTTTAGTTGTCTTATTAATATTAGTTGAATGGTATAGTTATTAGTTGGCTTACCTAGCGGGTTGGGTTAGGTGCCATCACGACTAGTGAACTTTGGATTTTGACAATGTGTTAATTATGTATCATATTTTATTCGAAGCCTTAGAAATTTGCTAAAACCTATCAAGGATAGGTTGAAAAAATCTCTACCTCTGTGGACTTCAGTCCACAACAACATTATCAAAGAAATCAAATTGAAAGTCAAAGACTTTCCTTGCTTATCTCTCACTTATCCTTCTGCATTCAAAATAGTTAAGACTAATGCATAAAACATTGGTTATGGTTGCATTTTAAAGTAGAAAAAAGATGACAAGGAATAAATTATTGCATTTGCATCAAAATATTGGAATAATTCCCCGAAAAACTAAGGTTGCAATTAGCCCAATAGAAGAAAATCATAAGCTTGAAGAAAAGAGAAAATAACCTTATCCTACAATTAAAAAAAAATAGCAATTTATTATGCATTTTTAAATTTCAAGCTGATTTATCAAATCAAAATTTTTTGTTAAGAAGTGATTGTAAAGCTGCAAAATCTGTTTTACAAAAGGATGAACAAAATCGTGTTTCTAAAGATATATTTGCTAGATGGAAAGCTATTTTATCTATTTTTTATTTTGACATAAAATATCTCAAAGGAAGCTCAAACTGTATTCCAGATTTTGTTACCCGAGAGTTCTTGCACGAGAGATAAAATGCCAAGGAAAAAGAAAGAAAAAATTTCAGATCCTCCAATACATGCTCTTTATCCGCCGGAGGAAAACATCACTAAAGTAGTACCCAAACAATCTGCTACAGATGTTGTTTCCAAACAACCAACTATTTCAGTTGCCTCCAAGCAACTCTCAAAAGGCGCAGCTGGACCAAGACAACCCAAATACAGAAAGCCATCAGACTACACCATGAGCGGAGTACCTTAAGTTCATATGATAGAAAGTTCAGGACCCATTTTAATTTCCAGTCCAAAATAAATAGGCAGACCTAGTTGAGGAAGAACAATCTCAACAAGCTCAAACTCAACTAGCGCAGACCATGTCTTCTCCTTGGACAGAAGAAGAATTCATGCAATGGCGCCAAATCATGGGTATTAAATATCAAATGTCCATGCCTGGCTTATTTAAAGAACAACTAATTGGTCAGTACCAATTGTAAAAAAAATTATTGTTCCAATGTGGTAGCACAAAGCCACACACCTTCTCCCAACTCCGTGGCGGCCCAAAATCACACGGCCTCTTCACTTCCTTTGGTTGCTAGAAGCACTCCACAAAAAATATTGGAGGCTAAAAGCGCCATTGCAGGTACTGGATGTCTATCCAACATCCCAAAAACTATAACCAATCAGGCTTTTTCTTCATCAGTGGCACCACCTATTTCCTCAAGCAGAGACTGCTCCTCCGAAGAACCCACTTATATTAAGAATGAAAGTGTCTATCCACTTATTCAAATTGAACCATAATTCTGGCATTCCAACCCCTAAGAGGTAGCAAAGAGAATACTTAGCCCTTCAGCTAATTTCATCTAAAACACTCACAAATATACCCAAATATACTATGAGTTCATTCTCATAGATACCATTTCATGCTTGTTTAAACACAACAAAGAAAAGGAGACCTTATCGTATGTCACACATGCTACGGTGTGGATTAACAAAATAATCTCACTAAAAGAATGGGGAACCCATCCAACCAAATACAAAAGACTTTCTCAGCCTTTTGATCCACAATTTTACAATTATTATGACTACCTAGTAGCGTGGATGAATGATTTCACCTTCCAAAACCAACTTCGAAGGCATTAATGGTTTATCCTCTGGAGTAAATAATTAACCTTTGAATTTCCTCAGTGATTTATACATCAGTGGTGGCCTGCTTATGGTCATTGAGCTGAAATCTTCACATCGAAAGATATGATTATTTTTGCCATAGTTTTTTTAGTGAGCAACAAAAAAACATACTCCTCAAAGTTTCCCACAGATTTCATATCCCATGGATGTACTCCAAGAGGTTTCCTTTCCACAATCTAGAAGGACATAAAGTACTACCGTGGTTAGCCCTCCAAGACCACTACAAATGGTATAAAATGTGGGATTCATTCGAAGCCTATGGGCTAGCAGTAGACAAGTGGTTTCTGGCTTGATTTTATTCAGCAAATAGAGAAAATTCTTGACTCCCTCAAGACAAAAATTCCAAGTCAACAAAATCAATCATCTTTGTCTGAATAATCATCATCATCAGAAGAAGAAGATCCCTATTTAATGTTCTGAGAAATTAATCAGAAATTGCATCAGCGTGACAGCACAATGACATCATAATTGACATCATCCATGACATCAGCTATTACTTACTCCTAATGACATCATGAATGATATTAGAAAACACTATGTAATTTTTGGTTTTTGGCTATAAATAACCCCACTCCCTCCCCCCATCACTTGTAAAACACACACCTTACACTACCATTTCAAAATGAATTCTCTTCCTCGTTCTAGAATGTGTTAGAGTTCTCTCTCTAGTATATTATTATAATGTTTTAACTTGTATTATCAATTTTTTAGTTTTAATAATATTCAAGTTTATATTTATTTAAATCTTGCCCAATTATACATTTATATTACCCTGTATTATGGTTGGCTAAGCCACCTAATTTACTTTATCACATTTTAATAACATGGTCGACTATGACACTTAAGTTTATTTATTTGCACTATAATTATATCTTCTGCAGGTTTAATTACTAGTAGATTCTAAAGGTGGTTTTGTAACTAAACACACACACACACACACACACACACACACACACACATATATATATATATATATATATATATATATATATATATATATAGTGTGTATATATAGGTATATGTATATATATATATATGTGTATGTGTGTGTGTATATATATATATATATACATATATATATATATTTAAAAACTATACTGTAACGACCCGACCGGTCGTTTTACTTTTTAAGTCCCCGTTTCCCTAATTAAGACTCCACGTATGTGCTTTTACTATTTTATGACTTGCGGGGATTGTTTACTAAGGTTTGGAAGGGTTCGGATTTAAATCGGAACACTTGGTTTCTTAATAGTGGTCTAAGATGGCCAAGTTTGACTTGGGTCAACATTTTTAGTGAACAACCTCGAACCGAGATTTGACGATTCCATTAGGTTTGTATGATTATTTTAGACTTGGACATGTGTTCGGAACGGGTTTCTGATGACCCAGGATCGGTTTGACACTTAATATTGAATGTTTTCACATTGAAGGTTTTCAAATTCTTTAAATTTGTTTTGGAGTATACTTTGGTGTTATCATGGTCTGTTTGGATTTTGAGCTTGGAAATATTTTTTTACGGTGATTTATTACTTGTACGCAAAATTTGGTGTCATTTCAAGTAGTCTAAGTATGATTCAGCACATTTTGAGTAAGTTGAAAATCTTGAAGTTCATAATTTGATTCAATTTGGTTTTGGGGTGTGATTCTTAGTTTTGATATTGTTTTAAGTGTTCTGGGAGTTTCAGCAGGTCCGTATTATGTTTATGGACTTGTTGGTGCATTTGAGCGGGGTCCTGGGTGGCTCGAGTGAGTTTCGGACACCCGGAGCTAAGTCTAAAAATCTGGTGTTGCTGGTTCTGGTTTCCTTCTTCGCGATTGCGAGGGTTGTGTCGCGTTCGCGGAGAAGGAAATTTGGTGAACTGGTGGTTGCTCTTCGCGTTCGTGACCCCTTGTTCGCGTTCACAAAGGTCTTGGACATGTGGCCTTCGCGTTCGCATGAAAGGGCCCGCATTCGTGTAGGGGAAAAGGGCCTAGAAGGGGGGGGTGAGCTTCATACTCTTCGAGTTCGTGAAATGCACCACGCGTTCGTGAAGCTTAGGCATGTAAAGCTTTTGTGTTCGCGAGTGGAATCTTGCGTCCGCTATGTTTATTTTCTGGGGCTTGGGCAGCTTGTCTTCGTGATCACGAGGCCTTTTCTGCGATCGAGTAGAAGGAATGCCTAGGCAGTGATGTTTTAAAAATCGAGACTTAGGCATATTTAGTTCATTTCTCTCAACTTGTGGCCGATTTTAGAGCTCTTTGAAGAGGGTTTTTTTATCTAGCACATTGAGGTAAGTTTTTTTAACAATATGAGTTTAGTACATACATTATGGGTAGATTTTGACATAGAAATTGTGGAAATTTTAGGAATTTGTTGAATAACTTAGGTTTTGATAAAAATGGATTAGACCACGAAAATGATTATGGAATTGAGTAGAAATTATACATTTGGGTTCGTGAGGTTATGGTTTACTTTTATTTACGAAATTTTTCAGAATCCAGGCCCATGGGCCTAAGGGGTGAATTTTAGGAATATTCCAATTTGGGCTGGGTAATTACTCTAATAGTTAAATGATGAACTTTTGAGTATATATTGATTAATTTATACAATATTTGCCTAGTTTTGGATTGCGTGGAACCAATTTGAGGCTTTAGGGTGTATTGTGGACCAGGAAGAATACTTGAAAATGAGGTAAGTCTCTTGTCTAACCTTGTAAGAGGGAATTATCCCCGTAGGTGCTATAAATGATTGATTTGCTAATATTTGTGGGTGGTACGTGCGCACGACGTGACAAGAGTCCGCGTGTAGCTTAAAATCATGCTTAAGCCCGGGTAGTTTTAGGACTCTATCAAGTAATACTTGTGTCATTATTACTCTACATGTTAGTTTAATTACTTCAGTTATTTTTTATACTTGGTAAAGGATTCGTAAAGACCTAACTTCATTACTTTGAGTTTTGGCGGGTTACTTGATTGTTAGTAGAAATTATGCCTCCTTGTATATTATTATTGTAGTAGCCGTTAAATCAGAGTTTGTAGATTATTCTCTCTTCTTATGGATCGGGTTGAATGTCTCGGAAGTATAGTAGATGCATCTATGATTCGCGCCGGTCGACCCCCGTCATGTACACATTATTTTGGATCAGGTCGTACAACCTTGACACAAATCGTGTGTGATATTGCTCAGAGTCCGTTTATACTTGATATTTCTTCCATGACTTGAGAAATTCTAATTTACTTGATGGATATTATATGTTGGAGTTAGTATGTGATAGTTGGAGATCCTAACTGTCATCTAGTTAAAGAGCCACTTACTTATTGTGTATTATTGCATTATCACAATTAATGTATTGCATGCCTATTTAGAATTTTTGTACTTCATTTATTGGCCCTTAGTAAGTGTCGATGTCGAATCCTCGTCACTACTTATTTGAGATTAAACTAGATACTTAATGAGTATATGTTGTTTATGTACTCATGCTACACTTCTGCACTAATTGTGCAGGATCTGGCAAATGTGCATCTGGCGGCCATTTAGGCGCGTAACCCCGTTACCTCGAGGCTTAGTGGTGAGCTGCTCTCTATGCCCGTTCTGCAGCGCCTGGAGTCTCTTCTTATTGTATTTGTTTTCTATCTATCTTACTCCAGATAATAGTATAGGAGGTTTTGTATATTCTACTAGTTTGCTCATACACTTGTGACACCAGGTTTTGAGAATACTCTAGTAGACATTTTATGATTTTGAGTATTAAATTCACTATTTTACTCTTTCTTTATCTTATTCTTTACTTTACTATAATTTCCTATTAATCATTCTTAATAAATAAAGACAATTACTTTAAACTATTAAAAATAACAATGTCATGGTTGGTTCACTGTTGACTTGCCTAGCAGTGACGTTGGGTGCCATCACGACCTATAGTGAAAATTGGGCCGTGAGATATACAAACTCCGCTGATCGAGAAATGAATGACCAAGAAACAGATTAACTTTATTGCAACACAAATAACCTAGACTTCTCCTCTTCCCAAATCTTCCAACCAATACCAACTGAACACCAATTTAACACAAACTAGATGTTTTATCCTCCAACCAGTCACAATCTACCACCCACCAGTTTTTGTGATAAATTAACGACCCCACCCAGTGCCATTTACGACAACACATTCCAATTTATTAATTCCACCCTCCAACAATTTGACCTCTCTCGCGAATACGAAAACCCCTCTAACCACCCACTCTTTATCCCCATCTCAATAGCTGATAAAAATCGACTGTAACATACCTGGAGACAAGTAGTCATCGTCAAACCACTTGGTAGAAACTAGGTTACCACTTCCTCTAACACAAACTTAAAACGCTTTGGCAACCCATTGAACCCTTTAACCTCATTAATTTTGGAAATGACTACTTTCATATCCGATTCACCCACATCAAGAACAACCATAAAGTCCTTCACAATGGCCCATGGTTTTTAGCTCTCAATACATTACCGGTCAAAATTGGGAACCTAAATTCTGTAACGACATGGCTGGTTATTTAGAGTATTATAGCCATGTTCCCCCATTTATTGTTGATTCTGTATTTGTTTGTTGTTATGTAATTTGCCGGCTGGTTGGTTTGGTTTGGAGATGTTTCGGAATGAAATGGGACACTCAATCCTAAAGTTGGATGCCTAAGTTGAAAGAGTTAAACGAATGTTTACTTGTGGGTAAATGAATCTGAAATGGAGTTTCAAGGGTTCTGATAGCTCCATATGGTAATTTTGGATTTAAGAGTGCGTCCGGACATTGATTCGGAGGTACGTAGGTGATTTTGGTTTGAATTGGCGAAAGTTGAAAAAGTTGAAGTTTGGAGAGTTCAGGAGGTTGACCGAGAGTTGATTTTGTTGATACCGAGCTCGATTTTTTGTTCCAAAATTTAGATTAGGCCCAATGTTTCAGTTACAACTTGTGTGCAAAATTTGAGTTCAACCGAAGTTGATTTGATAGGTTTAGGTATTGATTGTAGAAGTTGGTCATTCATTAGTTTCATTAGGCTTGAATTGGGGTGCGATTCATCTTTTTGATATTGTTTGATGTGATTTGAGGACTCAACTAAGTTCTTATTGTGTTTTGAGATGTGTTGGTATGTTCAGATGGGGTCCCGAGGGCCTCGGGCGTGATTCGGGTTGGAATCAGAATGAGTTTGGATTTGGGAAAATTGCTTAAGTGCCTCAGGTCTGGTGTCATCGCACATGCGGAAGGATTGGCCGCGAGCGTGGAGCCGCAGAAGCACCTAGGTGTGTGCAAGTGAGAAAACGAGAAGGCACCTGGGAAGCGCATGTGCGGAGGAAAAAATTCACATAAGTGGACGCGCTCCTGCGCGAAGTGTTCCATAGGAGCGGAGCCGGGTAGCGTGGCTGCTGATCACAAAAGCAATGGGTTTATCCGCAGATGCGATCCCGCGGGTGCGAGGATGGGACCGCATTTGCGCTAGGTCGGGGCTTATGTGGGATTCTCAAAAGTGAAGATTTCTCCGCAAAAGTGGAATCGCAGGTTTGGCCCCTGACTCCGCATGTGCGAAATGCCTGGGTAGTGTATCAATTCGAAGGGTTCCGAGATTTCTTCATTTTTGAACTTTGCAAGCTTAGTTGTAGGTAATTTATGAGAGGGGTTTTGCTAGATTTCTAAAAGTAAGCAACTTTTGGTCATTCTTATATATTAATATTGAATAACCATTGAATTTCCCACCTAGATTATGTGTTTTTAAGGTGAAATTTGGGGAAATTTTGGACTAGGGATTGGAGAGTAAGATTTGGGGATTTGAGTGTCAATTTTTGGTCGGAATTGGGTGATTTTGGTATTGTTGGACTCGTTATTGAATAGGTGTTCGGATGTTATAATATTTGTCGATTTCCGAGATGTAGGCCCGGGGTTGACTTTTTGACTTTAGTTAAAGAACTTAGCTTTATCAAATGGAAGTGGATTCCCTTTAGTTTATGTTGATTGTATTTAGTTGTTTGTAGCTAGATTCGAGTCGTTCGGAGGCCGATTCGCGAGGAAGGGCTTATTAGAGTAGAGATTTGCACGGTTTGAGGTAAGTAACACTTCTAAAATTGGTTCTGAGGGTATGAATTACTGAAATACGTGTTTTGTGGTTAGTGTTGAGGTGACGCACATGCTAGGTAATGGGCGTGTGGGCATGCACCGTGGTAATTTTGACTATTTTGATTCCTAGGAACTGTGTGGTTATCAAATCTTGATATCATTCATGTACTCTCCATCTGTTAGAGAATTGAGTTGTGATTCATGTTAGAAATCATTCGTATGTTATACATTGGTACTGTTGAGACCCAAAGAGTTTGTTTCGTTGTTGAATTATTTTCTTAATTTGCAATTATGTACTCGATCACATCAATCCTTTGCATATCATATCTCAGTCTTTGTTTCCATTATTGTTACATCATAATATAATAGATTGGGCTGATTGTTATGACATTTTGGGAGCCCGAGAGACTGGAGAGATTGTTAAATGAGTGAGGCCGAGGGCCTGATTATGAGTGATATTTATGGGATCGTGCTGCACACCGTAGCAAGATTTATTGATTCATGCCATGCTTGGCATATAATAGCGCTTGCGCAGGATCCACCCCTCCGGAGTCTGATTTACCAGTAGTGAGAGTTGGTACCTACTGAGTGTAAGTGCCGAGCGCGACTTCCGAGTGATTGAGAGTATTGAGTGACTGGTAGAACTGAGTGACTGGGAAGACTGAGTGATTGAGTGTGTTGAGTAAGAATAAATGTTCTGATAGTATGCATATGACTTTATCACTGTGTTGCATTACAGTTGTCATGCACAATTGACATGTAAATATAGAGATGTAACATTTCTCATATCAGTCACACATGGCATATTTTCATTCGTGTTGAACTTAAACTGTTAAACTTGAAAGCATGTCTACATTTCTGTACTGTTAAATTCTGCGTTTGGGCTGTACCTGTCTGGGATCGTCACTGCTTTCAGCCCAAGGTAAGCCTTGTTACTTCTTGAGTATATTGGGTCGATTGTACTCATACTACTATCTACACTGTGTGTGCAGATCTAGGTACTTTTGGGCATGGTGGTTGCTAACTTTGGAGATTTATCTGTTTGGAGACTATTGAGGTAGTTGCCTTGGTGTCCGCAGACCTCAACACTCCTTCTTTTTAGTTTATTTGTTATGTTCCATATTTTTAGACAGTTTTTTTTGGCCATTAGAATGTTATGTCATAAAGATGCTCATGTATTCAACAATACCCATATCTTGGGGGATTTTGTATTGAGTCGCGATATTTTTCCTATCAGTTATTTATGAGATATTCACTATTAAGTTTATTTCATTATGTTTTGAAGTTAAAAATTCGTGGTTATTTGTGATTGTCAGCTAGCCTAGTATTTTGATAGGCGTCATCACGACATGTGAGATTTTAGGTCGTGACAAATTCTCGAATAGATGAAAAGAACACTTTCTCTGCCATCTGGGCCAGACTTTTAGGACTGCCCTCGGAATATGATGACCTTGACATTCTACAAAATAGGCACACATATTGGTAACTCATCAAAATTGAACAACTGCACAACCATAACAAGTCGAGGATGATATGCTCGACTCTGTGTACTTGCATTGGTCGACAAAACACATCCAAAAGAAATTATCATTGACACTGTTACATCTCGCATAGACTCGGGGATGAGATTATCTTTAGGTTAGCATATTTATGCTATTTATTACAAGCGATAAGTAAGTGCTAAGAAGGATAAAGGTTACATGAATTAAAGAAAATGAGTTTCGTTGAAGGTTGTCGATTTGGTATAAAATACGGTTCGAGCTATAATACCTGATATTTATGGAATAGTACCATACAAGGTACCATATGACCGTTATAGTATAATGTATAAGGTTATTAAAAATGAGTAATATTTTAAGTAATTTGAGACAATTCTTAATTATGCGGGTAATTGGTTAATTATTGGATAACGAGACATTACCTAATTAACTAATAAGTTGGATAAAGATTAAAATTTCCACCCACCCCCACGTGGAATCAAGCCACATCTTAAGCAAATGAATCTTAATCATTTCTTATTAGGTGGCAACCTAATACATTAATGTCAAGCCACCTCAATTTTAAGACTTTCAATACAAACCATATCACAATCAGATGTGAAATTTTACACATTAGTAATATGATTTCTTGGAAATTCCTACACATTCCTACAAAAAAAAAATTCTACAACGTGACTTCTTGCAACCAATTCCTACAAAAATATCCAACGAGAATTATTAGAATGTTAGCTGCGTAAAAATTTTGCGGTTCTAAAGGAGTACGGTGCAACCTTTTGCAAAAATATCATACGGATTTTTTCCTACTCCAGGTATGTTAAGGCTAAGTCCTTCCTTTATTTTGGCATGATCTCATAATTACACAAGTTTGATAACGAGGCATAAAGAGAAATTCATATTCTTGAATTTATGTACATTTTCTAGTCTCATAAGTTACAGGTTATAGTATTCTCCATTATCGAGACTTTATATTCAATTGGGTATTATCTTCTTTCAGTCAAGAGAACAGATAATCTATATATACAGTATTACAGTATTTTCACTACCATCGATCTATAATCAATGGGCAGGACCCTATTGGGCAACCTCTGATCAGATGGTAAGTTATATACTGAGCCTACTGTGGTCGAGCGTCTATGATCGAGCCCAACATGGTCGAGATACAGATCATAGTATGGCTGAGCTCCTATGAGAGAGCCTACTACGGTATAGTAGTTATATATATATATATATATATATATATATATATATATATATATATATATATATATATATATATATATATATANTCGGTATATATATATATATATATACCGAGCCTTATAGGGCCGGTCAACTATTTTACTTACGATATTGAGAGAATTGAGTCAGTATCAACATGTAAGCATATATTCAGATTATCAGTTCAGTTTCAGCTTTCAATATATTGCCTTACATACTCGGTATATTATTTCGTAATGACGTCCCTTTCTGGGGGCGCTGTATTTCATGCGTGCATGTTCATACAGATAGACGGGAGACCTTCTCAGTAGGTGTTGCCTGAGTTCAGCTTTATCGGTAAGCTCCCCGTCCTTCGGAGTTGCAGGGTCTAGAAGTTTTGTATACATCTTGTGTATATATGTAGATAGGTTATGGGTAGGTCGGGGCTCTGTTCCGATCAAAGTAAATCCATTAGCAGAGTCTTGTAGACATATCCTGTCAGTTAGTGCAGTATGTTGGTATTGTAGGCCCTCTACGTATATTTTGTTGGCTTGTCAGTTATAGTAGTTATGACGGCCTTGCCGGCCCAGCTTTATGTTGACAATTAGTCAGCATTAATCTCTATTCAGTTTTATATTTTGCTTCGCAAATTGTCTTGCAATGTGTCCCCTGGCCAAAGTATGAAATTATATGTCCAGAATTCCTGAGTCGGAAGTTGGTACGCAAGGATAGATGAGGCATCGCGTGCCGGTCTCTCCCCCAGGGGGGGGGCGTGACAAAAGTGGTATTAGAGGAGTTCTGTCCTAGGGAGTCTACAAGTCGTGTCTAGTAGGGTCTTGTTTATAGATGTGTGGTGCACCACATTATATAAGAAGAGGACAACAGGTCATTTAGGAGTTGAAGGAGCAGTTAACAGATTTACTAGAGAAAGGTATCATCAGACCCAGTACCTCACCTTGGGGTGCACCGGTACTATTTGTATGGAATAAAGATGGCTCCCTGAGGATGTTTATCAATTATAGGAAACTGAACAAGGTAGCTATTAAGAATAAGTATGCTTTTCAAAGATAGATTTGAGGTCGGGGTACCACCAGGTCAGAGTTCGAGAGAGAGATATTCCCAAGACAGCTTTCAGGACCCGATATGGCCACTTCGAGTTCCTTGTCATGTTCTTCGGGTTGACGAATGCACATGCCATATTTATGGACTTGATGAATAGCCTATTCTGTCCATATTCAGATATGTTCGTGATAGTCTTTATTGATGATATTCTGGTTTATTCACATTCAGAGAATGAGCATGTGGACCACCTGCGAGTGGTACTCCAAACCCTCAGCGATAATAAATTTTATGCTAAGTTTTCTAAATGTGAGTTATGGTTGAAGTCTACAGCATTCTTGGGGCACATCGTATCCGATGGAGGTATAAAGGTAGACACTCAGAAGATTGAGGCTGTGAAATCCTGGCCTACACCTACCACTCTGACAGAGATTCATAGCGTTCTAGGCTTTGCAGGACACTACCGGAGGTTCGTAGAGGGTTTTTCTTCTCTTTCAGCACCATTAATGAAGTTGACGCAGAAAGAAACTAAGTTTTAGTGGACGGAGTCTTGTGAGCGGAGTTTACAGGAGCTTAAAAACATGTTGACTTCAGCGCCAATTCTAGCACTTCTAGAGGGTCCAGATGGTTATTTTGCCATGTATTGTGATGCCTCAGGTCTCGGGTTAGGATGCGTCATGATACAACATGGGAAAGTAATTGCATATGCTTCAAGGTAGTTAAGGAAGCATGAGTGGAATTATTTGACCCACGACCTCAAATTAGCTGCGGTTGTCCATGCATTTAAGATATGGCGGCATTATTTATATGGTGTTCATGTTGATATATTCACAGATCATAAAAGCTTGCAATATATCTTCAAGCAAAAAGAGTTGAATTGGCGACAGAGGCGATGGCTTGAGTTATTGAAAGATACGATGTTAACATTCTCTACCATCCAGGGAAAGCTAATGTTGTAGCAGATGCCTTAAGTCACCGATCTATGGGTAGCTTAGCACATGTAGAGGCCGAAAAAAAGACAATTAACTAGGGAGATTCATCAATTAGCTTGTCTAGGGGTTCGGTTAGTAGACTCTGGCAATGGTGGAGTTGTACTCCAAAATACTACAAAATCATCTCTCATAGATGAAGTAAATGAGAGGCAGTACTAGGACCTAGAGTTGGTCGAGTTGAGAGACTGAGTTCCGTGGCAGAAGAAGCCGTTGTTAGAACTCAAGAGTGATGGGGTTCTCAGATAAAGGGGTCGTTTGTGTGTTCCAGATTTAGCAGGGCTACGAGACAGGATTATGTCAGAGGCTCATTATTCGTGGTACTCCATTCGTCCTGGGTCAATGAAGATGTATCATGACATTAAGGATGTGTAATGGTGGAATGATATGAAGAAGAACATTGTTGAGTTTGTCGCTCAGTGTCCTAGCTACCAGCAGGTGAAGATAGAACACCAAAAGCCCGGAGGTCTAATGCAGACTATAGAGATCTCGACATGGAAAAGAGAGGCGATAAATATTGACTCTATCACGGGTTTACCTTCATTCTCATCGTAAGTTCGATTCCATATGGGTGATAGTCGATAGGCTCACGAAATCAGCTCATTTCCTACCGGCCAGATCTACATATACAACAGAAGATTATGCAAAGTTATATATTAAAGTGATAGTGCGACTACACGGAGTACCAATATCTATTATATCTGACCGCGGGCCTAGTTTACAACATATTTTTGGAGGTCATTTCAGAAAGGTCTAGGGACTCAGGTGAATCTCAGCACAGCTTTTCATCCACAAACTGATGGACAAGCTGAGCGCACAATTCAGACGCTCGAGGATATGTTATGAGCATGTGTAATAAATTTTAACAGAATTTGGGATGAACATCTACCTCTTATCGAGTTTGCATATAATAACAGTTACCACTCCGGTATCCGAATGGCTCCGTACGAGGCTTTGTATGGGCATAAGTTCAGATCTCCTATATGGTGGTTTGATGTTGGATAATCTGGGTTACATAGGCCATACCTGGTTCAGCAGGCCATAGAAAAAGTAAAGCTTATCCGGGAGCGACTATTGATAGCTCAGAGTCGTCAGAAGTCATATTCTGACGTGCGGCAATGAGATTTAGAGTTCAGGGTTAATGATTGGGTTTTCTTAAAGGTGTCACCTATGAAGGGTGTGATGAGGTTTGGCAAGAAAGGCAAACTTAGCCTACGGTATATAGGGCCTTATAGGATCATTCAGAGGGTAGGCCAAGTAGCTTATGAGTTAGAATTTCCCTTGGAATTGGAGTTTGTCCATACGGTTTTTCACGTATCTATGTTACGGAAATGCATTGGCGATCCTACCGAGTGGTGCCCACCGATGATGTACAAATTACAAAGGACTTGTCATACGAGGAAATTCCGGTTGCGATCCTAGATCGACAAATCCGCAAGCTACAGAATAAGGAGGTAGCCTCCGTAAAGGTCTTATGGAGAAGCAAGAATGTGGAAGAGATGACGTGGGAAGCGGAGGAAGAAATGAAGTCTAAATACCCCCACCTATTTCAAACAGTAAATATGGCTCGAGGTGGGATACCTCAGAACAACTCTATTCAAGCTAGTAGGTCCTAAGGTAAGCTCTTGTTTTTGACATTACGAATTTATAATAGACAGCTATGTGAGGCCAAGTGTGGCATGCATAGTATGTTTTCTGGCATCATGCAGGGTGGTTTTAGTCTAGTGTACGGAGGAGACTCTGGAAAAAGTTTTCCAAGGTATCTAAGAGTAAACATTCGAGGACGAATGTTTCTAAGGGGGGGAGGATGTTACATCTCGCGCTTCTCGTACGTTAAAGTTTCGTCTTCAGTTAATTGACATAGACTCGGGGATGAGATTATCTTGAGGTTAGCATATTTATGCTATTTATAACAAGAGATAAGTAATTTCCATGAAGGATAAATGGTACACAGATTAAAGAAAATGAGTTTTGTTGAAGGTTGTCGATGTGGGATTAAATGCGGTCCGAGCTATAATACCCAATATTTATGGACTAGTACCATACAAGGTACCACATGACCGTGATAGTATGATGTATAAGGTAAAGTAAAAATGAGTAAGATAATAGGTAATTTGAGATAATTCTTAATTATGCGGGTAATTGGTTAATTACCGGGTAACGGGACATTACCTAATTAACTAATAAGTTGGATAAAGATTAAAATTTCCACCCCACTCCCACGTGGAAGCAAGCCACATCTTAATCAATTGACTCTTAGTGATTTCTTATTAGGTGGAAACCTAATACATTAATGTCAAGACACCTCAATTTTAAGACTTTCAATACAAACCATATCATAATCAGATGTGATGTTTTAGACATTAGCAATATGATTTCTTGAAAATCCCTACACATTCTAGAAAAAAAAACACTACAACGTGACTTCTTGCAACCAATTCCTACAAAATAATCCAACGAGAATTATTAGAATCTTAGCTACGTAAATATTTTGCGGTTCTAAAGGAGTACGGTTCAACCTTTTCCAAAAACATCATACGAATTTTTCCCTACTCCAAGTATGTTAAGGCTAAGCCCTTCCTTGATTTTGGCATGATCTCGTAATTACACAAGTTTGATAACGATGCATAAAGAGAAATTCATATTTTTGAATTTATGTACATTTTTCTACTCTCATAAGTTACCGTATTCTCTCTGATCGGGACTTTATATTCAATTGAGTATTGTCTTCTTCCAGTGAAGAGAGCAGAGAATCTATATATATAATATTACAGTATTTTCACTACCATCGAGCTATAATTGATGGCCAAGCCCCTTTTGGGCAACCTCTAATCAGATGGTAAGTTATATACTGAGCCTACTTGTCACACCTCCTTTTTTTATACACCCCAAGGGGGTATGAGAGTTTTTCCAATTAAAGTGACATTATTCGAAATGGGATTATTTTATTTATTAGAGTCGCCACTTGGAATAGTTTATTTGGTGTCCCAAGTCACCGGTTTATCTTAAACCCAAATCGAGGAAAATTTTATTTTTTAAAGTCTGCGAACCAGAAATTCTAGATAAGGAATTCTGTTAACCCGGGAGAAGGTGTTAGGCAATCCCGGGTTCCGTGGTTCTAGCACGGTCGCTTAGTGATTATTACTTGGCTTAAATTGTTTAACTACTCATCTTTAGGGCCTCTGTGCATTTACCTTTAAACTACTTTTAATCACTTGATTGTTCATAATTAAAGAATTGAGTTGCGCGTACGTATACTCGTTTCCTTTGGCACGTCAAAAATCATGTCACGCGAACGTGTTCATAATTAATAACGCTTTGTTTATTTATTTATTTTTTTAAAAAAAAGTTTGATTGAAGTTGCGTGAACACATACTGTGAGTTACTTTTAGAATTAAATTCGCAATTATGTTACGCGAACGTATACATAATCACAATACTAGTCTAAATCGAGCCTAAAGCAAACCACGATTATTCAATTTTTGAAAAAAAGCAACATTGGGGAGGGACATGGATGATTTAATTTATTTATGGCACACCTCAAACCTTTTCTATAAGTGTTAGGTCTTAATCTAATCTTGCGAGGTCCATGAATTATAAATTTTGTTTGGCATGGCACACCTCACTTATTTTAACAAAGGGAGTTGCAT